>LPNX010097049.1:91301-107825 GCA_001517045.1 Pseudotsuga menziesii | reverse complement strand
TTTTCCAATCAATTAATTATTTATTTCTTTATATCTTGCCCTATTTGGACTTTTGTAAATTGCAACCTATTTGGAAACATAAAATTCAGCATCAATCATCGTTGAACAGAACAGTGGAGTTGAACCCCACCTCGAGGATTGATTATATGCCTGAAGTTAAATCTATAATGTATAATCTCATTGTCATTAAGTTGTCTGTAGTTTTCGCTTCTTCTTTGCTTGTCATCTCATTCTCTTCCATCACCAACTGTACGAATCGTGTGGGAGAAAGGTAAGACGTTTTGATGGATTCCATTTGATGGAATAAATATGCCAAGTAATTTAGTACATGATTTACCGGTATGTCTTAGAAATCCTAATCTTATTCTTAGAGCCTACCTTTTCCCTAACAAAACTTACACTCATGATATTCCACATCTAAAGTATATCATTGATTTCAAGGCTTATTATACTATAATGGATACCTTAATAATCAAAATCCAAAGTTGTTCATGAAAAAGAAGGAGATAAATCAAAATTGGTTAAAAAAAAAAGTTAGAATATCCTAGGAAATAGTTTAGATAGCTTATATGCTCCACCTAAATCTAGATTTATGTAAGGTATATTATCCTATGACTTCATATCTAAGATTATCTCTTTATCATCATCCATGGCACAAAAACCACACAAAAACTCTCAAGGATTTGGAAACTCTCGAGGATTTGGTGCTTGGACAAAGCTTTATGGTTTTGCAAATGTAGGTACTTGAACAAAGATTTATGATTTTGCTAATGAGGTACATTGTTGCTGTTTGCAGATGTAGGTGCTTGAACAGAGATTTATGGTTTTGCAAATGAGGTACATTGTTTCTTATTCATTTATTACTTTATTGTATCTTGTGCCATTGTATCTTGTGCCACTAACTAGTTTATACATATAAATACGTAGAGTGAGATAGATGGATTTATGTTTATCTTTACACTTTGATTCTCACTACCCGATGAGGTTTAAGTTAAGAAACTTGTTTTCTTTAATTATATGCTAATTTGTATGACTGAAAGTTAGTACTGTAATTATATTGCAATGCAACTAATTCCCTACCAATATGAACAGAGATTGTGGGGTATTATGCTAACTGAACAACAGATTTTCGTTGGAATCACGGATGCTAGCTCCTTATCATATGCATATGAAATTGCAAATTCTAGCTCCTTATCAACTGCATATCAACACTGGCAAAGTTGGTGGTGCGTCGTTGGAATCACGGATGCTAGCTCCTTATCATATGCATATGAAATTGCAAATTCTAGCTCCTTATCAACTGCATATCAACACTGGCAAAGTTGGTGGTGCGGGAGCTACTAACAGTGGAGATCATCATCCTAGAGGACAATGATAATAGATACTGAGTTTCATATTTATTGTATAGGGAGTGAGTTGTTGTTGCAGAGTTTTGGATGTGTATGTGGATGGAGTTCTGAAAATAAAATGTTCTTCCATTTTCTCTTCTTCTTTTCCTTTGTTAACGTAATACATGGGTTTTCTTATGACGTATTCATGGGAATTTAGCATAAATTGAGGTGAGGTTGTATATTTCTATATTGTATAGAGTAATTTGGCTTCCTGTGGATTTTCAATCAAGTTATAGCTCTCTTGTGAAATGGGTACAACTCAATTATTCGTTTATGGTATATTATTGTTTTTAATTTGCTCTTTGTGAGCATTTTTATGTATCACTCTATATTGTATGATTGGACCTGTATGATTGGACCTGAACGACTATAATGTTATAGTTATAGGAGTATTACGATGGAATTGAAGGTCATTATGTAGTATGCATGAGATGATAGATTTTACATAAGCTATTCACCCTCCCATTGGTTTTTGGTTTTTTGTTTTAGATTTCATTTGTATTTCTCGGTTTAGCAAAGTAATCAATTAGGCTACAAAAATTCAACGAATAATTATAATTCATTGTCATTTGATTCGTCTGGACTTATGATCCTCTTTTTTCATCTCTATCTCCACTAAGTTTTTGTGGTCTTCCAGATCTGTTTTCCTTTATGTTTTTTTACAATATAGTTGTGGCTTAGTAGAGAACAACTACTATCTACGTCAGTTGATTAGGAGATTAATCTTTTTCTAAGGATCAAGTAGAACCCAACTAAATGGGAGAATGTACCCTTCCAGGACAGGCTTTTTGGTTTTCAAGATTGATATATTGAATCTATTGTGTGCTGCTCTTCATCTTTTACATTTTATGTTTGTTAATATCGTGCTTGGAGAATAGTCGTGATTATCTAGGCTAGGGATTTTTGGTTTTCAAGATTAATATATTGAATATGTTGTTTGCTACTCTTTCATTTTTTACATTTTATTTTTGTTAATATCATGCTTGGATAATAGTAGTGATTATCCTAGCTTGCTACACTTGGAATTATCCAGGATGATAAAATATTTACTTGAAAGAACCACAAAGTCTGTGGTGTTGATACCTACAACTTCGAATTTAGAGATAATTGTATCTATGGAGCCAATGGGAGGTGGAATGTCTATGTACATCGTAGTCTGGATGGCAATTGTGTTATCATGTCTTCCTAAAATAACTTCGCTAGAATGGACCTCCACTCTACAAATACAATTCAAAAGGATTTTCTATTTAGAAGGCTATCATTTCTAGAAATACACAATGCATGTTCTAGAAATACACAATGCATGAAAACTTTGCATGCGGTGGATTAATTTGATTGAAATATATATATATATATATATATAGTTTATAACCTCAAATCCTTGTATAGGATAGTAGCGTTGCATTTAATTGCAAACGAGTTATAATGATACTTAAATTTCAGGACATTTAAGTATTCAGCCAAAGTTATCCATGTATAAGGAGCGAAATATTGTAATGTAGCCAGAGAGTCCTCAGTTTCCACTACCACAATGGTATATTCCATTGTGCCACGTTGTCGATATTAACTACCTGAGTCACAAAATAAGCGTTTTGACCAATTGCTACATAGACACAGATTACATTATGACCCTTTTGATTAAGAATAATATCTGTAGCTATTGTTGTCTTACCAGTCTCTCTATCCCCAATAATTAATTCTAGATGACCACGTCCTATAGAAATCATAGAATCAATAGTAATAATCCCTCTTTGAGGAGGTTCATATACAAAAGGTCTATTCTAAAAAACATTAATAAGTAATAGAAATGAACTGAAAGAATTATGGAAAAATAAAGAAAGATGAATTAAGGTGCAAGAATTCTTGATCCATCTAAAAAAAGCAATTAATTACTATAACATTCAAAACCTAATAAGCAATCTAGCGAGGAAAACTTACTTTGAAACAAAATACACGAAAACTTATTCTTAAACAAAATACAAACTTACATTTAGGAAGCAATCCTTAAAGTTTAATGAAAGAAGAGAGGTAGGCATTGGTGTTTAATGAATTTTAAAAGTTATTATAATTATTTTTAGAAATTTTAAAAAATATTAGAATTGTTTTTATTTTCCAAAATGTTATGTTCAATATTTTAAAAATTATTATAATTGTTTATAGAAATTTTTAAAAATATTAAATTGTTTTATTTTCTAAAATATTATGCTCAATATTTTGAATAGAAATTTTAAAAATATTAGAATTGATTTATTTTCCAAAATATTATGTTTAATATTTTAATTATTGTTGTTGTTTTTAGAAATTTTAAAAAATATTAAATTTGTTTTTATTTTCCAAAATATTGTTCAATAACAAAAAAATTAAACAACTTAAAAAAAAAGTATCCTCGGAAAATGTAATTTAATATAAAAAAATTGACTAACCTAACGTTTCACATTTTGTATATACCTACTTTGGCAAGGAACAAAAAAATTGAAAAACAATAATCATTCTTTTATTTAAATAATAATAATAAATATCATTTTTGCAAATTTCTTTTAAAGGAGGAATATTTTTTTTTCCATAGAAAAAAATCATAATTTTATACTAGATACAAATTACATTATGCAGATGATCCACTATAAAAAAGATACGTGTCAAGATACGTGTCCATTTGATCAATTCATACTGCTCAAAAGAGCTTATACAAAATATCAAAAATACGTCTTAATTACAAAAAATTAACAATATGTCAATCATTTGTCTCCAAATACTTCATAAAAGTTTAGCTCCATATTATAATGCTTCACAAGTATCAGCCATAAACAACAATCTGTCAATCAGCATCTGATTGTCCAAAATTAGTTAGCAAAGTATATCCAAATAGGTATCAAACTATCCAAAAATATCTCCATACATCTGACTGTCCAAATAGTCAGCAAGGTATATCCAAACAGGTATCAAACTGTCCAAAAATATCTCCATATAGTAATCAGCAATCTGTCCAACTATATAATCACCAAAATATTGCCATACAAAAGTCATCAAAACCATCCATATATACATCCTTGTATATATAGAAAAAAGATAAAAATATAGTTCCATACAGACATCAACACAAATCATAGAAAAAGTATCATTCATCAGATAATAAGCAGTTTAGTTCAGTTCAGTTTGTCACCAAGTTCAATCTGAACTTGAAAAACCTAGAAGGTATCATGTCTTTCAGATCCATGATACTCAGAGATAAACCAATAACCATTCTGAACTTTCCCACCATCATTTGCTAACTTATCAACTAATGTATTTCTTTCTCTATAAATATGTTTAAAAACTGCCTGCTCAAAAAAGTCAGAAAGTCTGTTGACTTCTTGTAATGACTGTGCAAGTTGCAAATTATGAATTCTGAATTTGCCGAAAATCCAGTTTATGACTAGCAGAGAGTCACCAAAAACTTGGATTTTTGAAATCTGCTTGTCCAATGCCAAAATTAAAAGTAATTTCAAAGCTTATAACTCACCAAGATTATTTGTCCCTGCCCCCAACCCAGCTTTAAAAGTGAAATAATGATCAACTTTGAGGAAAAGTATACCCCCAACACCACACAATTGTGGATTACCAAAAGCAGAACCATCAATAAAACCCCAAGGTTTAGATTTATCAATAATTTCCTCAGTGATGATTCTAATCTTCAAAACTGCATTATCCTGAGGATTAAGATGAAAGCAAACCCAAACTAGATGCTGAAGCCTGCGCAAGAGATGGGGTAAAGTTATCAAAACAGCTATGGTTTCTAGCCTTCCATATAAACCAAGATACAATGACAGGCAGAGATCTTATTGATTTTACCTTGATATTGAGAACCCAATTCTTCAAACAAGAAATAATTGAGTCCCTAACCCATAGATTCTGAATATTAACCTTAGATTCAATATCCTTCCAAACAGATTTTGTATAAGGGCAATCGGCCCCTAAATGAAAATTTGTTTAAACATCACCTTTACATAGATAGCAACGTCCTGGTCCTTCCCAACCCTTGATATTAAGAATATCCCAGGTAAGGGCTTTCCCTGAAAAAAGAAACCAGCAAAATATCTTTGACTTAAGGGGACACTTAAGATGCCAAAACATGTTCCACCACCAAGCAGTTTCCAATTCATGTTGTTCCAGAATCAAATGCATGTATCCACCTTTTGGGGAATACTTACCAGATTTAACCTGATTCCAAACAAGTACATCATCCTCATTTCTAAATCTGATATGACTAGATTTTAGAATGGCTATGAATCCATTGCATGCATTAATATCCAAATCCTCAACAAGACCTAGATCATCAAAACTTAACCATCCTTGTTTCATCAAGTAAGATATTGTTGATGTCCCAACATCTTTTAAAAGGAAATAACCTACAAAATGCAGAATATCAATCAAGTGTGAAGGTAAGCAATGATGCCATTTACAACCTGCCCAAGGATCCAAACCAATATGAACATCAGCTCCATTCACAATCTTCCAAACCAGAAAATCACCAATAAGATCAAAAGACTAGAGCATAGATTTCCAGCAAGTAGATATACCTAATTTCTTTTTATCATTTTCTTTGATCCAATTCAGCAATGTGAATGGCCAAATACATTTTTGAGTGACAATCTGTACCCATAGCCCTAAGCCATGTATTATGTTCCAAACACTCTTAGCAGCAAGTGCTTTGGAAAAAAGAGCAGGTACTTTCAAACCCCAACCACCCAAAGATTTTGGATTTGCTAAGACCTTCCAAGAAGTCCAAGGCAATCCAGAAGAAGATCCACAACTACCAGACCATAAAAATTTAAAACAGAGTTTTCTGATTTTCTCAATAATCCCTACTGGAATCCAGAAGTGCATCCAGTATACAGGAAAAGCTTCAAGGACATATTTTATCAAAATAAGCTTACCACCCCTAGACGGCCATCTAAAAATCCAATTCTTGATGCGTTTTTCAGCTTTTGCAATGAGCCAATCCCAGTCTTTCAGTAAATATCTGAAAGGTTTTAAATAAAAGCCAAGGTATTTCATACCACTATCAATTTTTAGGACAGTGTATGAAAAAATATTTTGTAAAGAGATCAACTCAGTTTCATCAAGCCCAGAATAATAGAAAGATGATTTATCCTCATTAATCATCATCCTTGAGGCTTTAGTAAAATCCATCAAAATTTCATACAAAATTGATAAAGACTGAGCAGATCCATCAGTGATCATAACAATGTCATCCACAAAAAGAACATGTGTCAATGAAATATTATTTCCAAAAGAGATGCCTCTGAAAACACCATTGATTTTAGCAGATAAAAGATCCCTACTCAATCCTTCAACAACAACAAGAAAAAGTAAAGGTGCAAGTGGACACCCTTGTTTAAGTCCTTGTCCACACGTAAAGAAACTAGTTGCCACACCATTAATCAGAACAGAAAAAGAAACAGAGGTTAGGCTGCTCATAACCCAAGTAATGAAGGATACATCAAAACCCATTTTGGTTAATATAACCCGCAGATAAATCCAACTGACTCTATCATAGGCTTTAGATAGATCAATTTTCAGAACCACAGACTTTAAACCCTTACAATGTATAGAATGAATGCCTTCCTGGATGGCAACCACAACATCATGTATTTGCCTACCAGGAAAAAACCCAAACTACTCATTAGAAATATATCTGCCCAATACCTTCTTAATCCTGGTAGATAAAATCTTACCAATAATCTTATAACTGAAATTACATAATGAAATTGGCCTGTAACCATCAAAAGTACTAGGGCAATCCGATTTTGGTATCAAGGCTATAAAAGTTGAGTTAAAAACAGCTGGAATTTTGCCATTCTTCCTAGAATCCTCAATAACCCTTAACAGATCCAAACTCATCACATCAAAAAGAACCCTCTAAACCTCTATAGGAATCCCATCTGGACCAAGACTCTTATCGTTCTTACTTAGAGTAAGAATAGATTTTATCTCCTCCAGAGTAACAAGTTTCATAAGATCATAATTATCTTCAGCAGTAATGGATGATGGAAAATTATCAGATATTTTCAAAAGTTCAGTAAGGTGAAGATTTGTATCAGCCTGAAAAAGTGTCTCAAAATGCTAGACACCAACCTCAGAAACACCTTCAAATCCTTCCACCATGTTTCCCCTATCATCTTTGATCTTCCATATAGAATTTGCATTCTTTCTTTGGTTAGCAAATTTACGGAAAAAATGTGTGTTATCATCCCCATAAAGCAACCAAATAGCCCTACTCTTCTGTCTAGCTTCATGTTCTCGATCCAAGAGGATTTTTCTCTTTCAAGATTCCAAATCAATCAGAGCTACCTTATCCTCATCAGACGAGAAGCCAAAACCAAACTTATGAGAAAAAACAGTGAGCATAATTTCAATTTCCACTAAATCTTTGAACTCCAACTCCTTTTTCTTAATAGACCAAGCAATAGAAACATCCTTAATACGCTTGAGGTTAGAAGCAAAGTGAGAAGCAAGGGAAACATGTAAGTTATCAGAATAAGTCACCAATGAATCTTTTAAAGATTTAACCAAATCATCATTTTCAAGCCAATGAGAAATGAACTTGAATGGACTTTTCAGTTGAATCCCCCTATTCAAAATCTAAAGAAAATCAGGTTGATGATCAGAGTCCCCACCACTGCCCACCCACTGACGATAAAAATAATCAAGATCTAGCATATCAGCTGATATAAGAAACCTATCCAATCTTTTACAAATGATTTCAGCCCCAACTCTTCTATTAGTCCATGTGGGAAGCATAACAGAAGGTACAATGTCCACAAGTCCAAAGTTCTCCAAAGTTTTTGCAAAAAAATCAGATAGGGAATCCAATCTAGCTCTAGTACCCCAGATCTCAAATAATCCTATGGAGAAATTCAAATCCCCACCTAGGATTAATTTTTCACATTTAAGACAATCCAAATCCATAAGATTATTCCAGAAAACTACTCTGTCATTGTAAGGACCATAGATGTTGGCAAAACAAACATCCAAATTAAGTTCAATAGAAAACAAAGATGCACAAAGTCCTGACCCCACACCCCAAGCATTCAAAAGGTGAAAAAATCTGGATCTCCAACCTAACAGAAGACCTCCATATTTACCTCGAGCATCCATAGATAGAAAAGTCCATCCCCTTAACATGGATTCCAATTCATCCGCAAACAAGATCCCATTACCCATGGATTCTTGCAAAAATAAAACATCAATATGTTGATCTTCAACTAATCTACAAACCGCTAGTATTTTTGGTTTACTAGCCAAACCACAACAGTTAAGGGTCATTAAGATCATAAGGTAACCTTATCATGGGCTAACACTGCTCTAAGTGCCCCGTTAGCATTATACTGATCACTCTTCTTCATAGGTAGTCCATCAGAACACAAACCCGAAATACCTCTGCCCAATCCAAAACCAGATGAAATAGGATAATTCCCTGTAAATTTAGTACAGGATCTAAGAAAATACCTGGATCCACTAATAGTTTTTTTAAAAGGGGAAATGAACCCCAAATTTCATAAAGGAGAAACTGACACAAAACCCTCATCAGATTTACCAACAGTGACCTTTGTACCTTGAAAAGGTAAACTAATAGGTTTAAGTGACTGTATGCAAGATTTCATAGGAACATTCTTTCCACATAAATCCAAACCCTCATCCCTAGGGCTCACAGATTCAGTACTCACCTCATCAAGGTCAACAGATGACACAAGTTTTTTAACTCTCCATACATAATTTGGTTTAAGCTCATCACGATCATTCCTTTTTAAGGATAAATGACAGTGGGGACCCAAATGACCATAACTGTGACATCTATTACATTTGAAAGGTATTCCTACATAATCCAATGTTTGACTGAAAATAGATTCCCCATGCTTTATATCAATATCAAACGCAAGTCCATTTCGAAGGTTCAATAAAACCAAAACCCTCCCCAGATGACAAACCTCTGAATCTAAAAAGGATAGATCAGCTTCCAGGAAAGTCCCTAGGATATTACCAATGAGTTTAAAGAATTCCAAAGACCGGAATTCAAAAGGTAAATTAGGTAGTTTTACCCATATAGGCATCGAATCATACCTCTCATTCCGCAGATCAAAAAGAGGAGTCCATCATTTGAGCATCGAACTAGAAAAGTTCAATTTCCATACCCGAGCCAGAATACGAGCAGCATCTACCTCAAATTTGAATTTGAAAGCCATCCATCCCCTCGGAAGAACAAAAATATCAGGACAAGTGATATTTTTCCAAGTTTCAAGAACCCATTTCTTCACCCCATCAGGAGAAACCCTACGACCTCCAAATCTTCCTACCAGCGTAAGTGCGTTAGTTAGCACTATCTCATTCGAAGTGATATCATCTCCAACCACCAGGAGCAGGATATCCACTTTGCAAACAGGGTTTTTCCTTCGCTTATGAAGAGCCGGTAAATGAATAGATTCCAAACCCACAGAGGGACTTTTTTAAAGAAGGAATATACACCAATGTAACTCTCTCTAAAGGTAAATTTGGGGAATCAATACATTACTGTTTCTTCCAAAGTGGAGGGATTTATTTTCATATAAAAATAAAAATTTTATTTTTAAGATTTTTTAAGTCCAAAAATAAAAGTAATGCTATTCCAACAAAAACGAAGAGCTGAGTGAAGATAATTTTCCGGTGAATAGGTCATTCTTTGAATAAATTTTCTGAAAGGGAGCGTATAAATAGAATGAACTAAAAAAAATATAACTAAAAAGAAAATCTACTTAATATTTTAGGCTTTTTAAGATTGTAAAAAGTCTAATTATAAATGATCTAAGCCTAAATATTATATTAAATATTAAACATTAAAACCATAATAAATAAAAACAAAGACCATATATTTATCAAAAACTATAATTTCTTTTGGGTTGATAGTGCCAAAACCATAACCCATCACCACGATGTCGGAATGTGAACAGTGTAGGGCAACACCACGTCTGTTCAATCACACGTTTCATTTGATTTGATCTATTTCTATAAAGCAGCTTGATTTGATCAATTTCTATAAAGTATGGTTAATGCTAGAGAAAATTGAAAAAAAAGAACAGAGGAGGACCCGGGTAGCTTACACTTGAAAACTTGTCTTAACCTTCGTGTGTGTTAAGACGCCCGTGGGTCCAACCTGTCACAGTCGTACCAGAGGGATATCAGTAGTTGAATTAAGAATTAGCTAATCGAAACAGTCATGGCCAATGCTGACAGATTAAGCAAAGCGTAGAAAATAATTATTGTCAAATTTGGATGAATCTATTTCATGCAGACATTCTCCCTAAGCTTCTAGAGATTTTTATTGAATTTTTTTTTATAGAAATTTGAAAGTGATTTAGCTTATTTGATTTTAAATTTAAAGGAAAAATTGTGGAAATCAAGAAGCTTATCAGCAGTAGCTATGTGGAATTCTAACAGAATTTGCTTCGCTTTTTATGATGCTATTGGCCAAGCCCCGTTGATTTCATGAACTTTAGTGAGTGAGGAGATCAACCGCTCCTCTAACTTGATATTTTTAAGAACTTTAAACTAAGTGAAAAGAACTATCTACGAAACTCAAGCCTTTAACTGAAGTCCGTTGAAATTATCAGTGAGACTCTTAGAACTGCAGTACTACCAGAAGCATGTCTTATTATTGTCAACTTATTTAATTGATGTACGTGACGTAACAAAAGAAGACTGTCAAGAAATAGTTTCTATAATAATTTGAGCGATTTTATTATGATGTTATAACTGGGTAACGAACACTTCTATGTGGCTCAGTGTTAGAGTTAGAACAAGCTCATAGAAATATTTTGTAAGGTAGAAGGAGATGAAAGTTTGAAACATAGATCATGTTAGTGACATGTCTTTATAGAGAATCAATATTTTCAATTTCACTTTAAAATTTATAAGAAACAATATAGAAGACCCTAAACATTAAATTAAAAACTTTAACATTATAAAAATGATGTATAAATTATAATAATTTATTATACATATTTCTAATTATAATAAAAACTTATTTTTTAATAATTTATTACACAATAATAGTTTTTTTATTATATTGATAATAATAATAATTAATTTTTTATGATCAAATTGTAAAAAAATACACAGTGAAAAAATAAATGAGTATATGATATTGAAAAATAAAGTTCTATGTAATGATTCACTTTGTTGAGCCCCAAGGGTTAGCTCAATTGGCAAGACGTGCGCACACTCTCTCGGTTCGGGGTGAGGTCACGGGTTCGAGCCTTGAGTCCTTTGGGGTTAGGCCTTCTGCTAGGATGGCCGGCGGTTTACCACCTCTACCATCCACGAATGTGGGGAAGTATTGTTGGTTTCCCGTGGATCTTTCCGTCTGAAGAAAAACAAATATCATTAATTGTGTTCATTAATAAAGTCAAAGTTCCCAAACCTAGATTCTACACGCGTTTTCGACCCCTCTCACAATCTCTTCATTCCAGAGGCCTTTTACAAAAAATAGGGGTGGCAGGCACGGGAGGGGATTCTCTTGAATCCCGAAGGATATGTTGACCAGACCTTTGCCTGGGGGCTTGGGAGAAGAACCAATAATGAAGAGGAATGGCTGGCCCTTATTCAGGGTCTCCATCTCTTAAACAATAAGAAGATTAGCAGGGTTCTGATATTTGGGGATTCACGGCACGTCATTTACAACCTGGTAAATGGATATCCTACAGGAGCTATCAAGTGTCGTCGGTTGTATGGGAAAGCCAAGCTTCTCATGTCCAACTCCTATGAGATTTATCACATCCTCCGACAAAACAACACCGCTGTGGATAGCATGGCCAATGCGGGAGCCTCCCTTCCGCAAGGGCTTTATAGTCAGAATGGAGCCCAGCCTTCTCTCAAACCTATTCCTTAATGAGGCGCTGGATCCACTCTCCTCGCTCAACTTCTCCTTGGATCTTCCTATTGATGCATTTAAATCTCCCTCAATTCAAAAAAATTACCTTACCCCACCCTCTTTCACCTCCCACTTTCTTTTCTCCCTCTCCCTATCTTTCTTTTTCCCCCTCCCCCTCCTATCTCCTCACCCTCCTTTCTTATCCCCTCCTCTTTCTATTCCTCCCCTCCTCCTTCATTTCCCCCCTCTTCAAATTGCCCATTCCCTTAGCAGCTGGTCTCTATCCTCTATTCGACAGCTCTATGCATTTAATGGCCCGTCCCCTCAGCATCTATCCCATGGCCGCGTGGATTACGGCCTGCTCTACCCTCCTTTCGAGCCCTCCTTGCATTAAAGCTCTTAGGCGGTGGGATTATGGCTATCCTCCCCCGCACGTATGCTCTAACTCTGGGCCTCTCCTTATGCCGCTCCATAGCAAAATCATGTATTCTCTCTCGGCCCTGGATCAGTTCGGCTCCCATGACAAGTTTCGAATCCTTCAGGAGGTGGTGACTGGTATTGAAAGAGGCCAGTTGCACGGCATTCCTTGGCAGGCTCTCCCCTTGACCCGCTCATTTGTGAAGGAGAGGCTGGCATTTGCAGCCTTCTCCAACTGCCACTGTAATTTCACCTTTGCGCTGTGGCTTCGAGGCCCTAGTTCCGGTATAAACTCCTCTCTCTTTGGCAGTCAGCGTCGTATTTTGGGTTGCAATTGCTCCAGGTGGCAGGAAGGCGCGATAGGAACTTTGGCATTCTCTGGCAGGAAGGGGGTTTCGGTGCTTCAGCAAGAACTGGCAGTGCTGAGTCGTATCCTTAACTGTCCCGAGTTTGAGTTTTTGAACATCGCTGCTAATCCTCTGTTCAGACAGTTCGACTGCCTGGAAATCTCCTCTGATTCTGGCAGGATGGCACAACTTGGGGACAATGCAGGCATCTAGGATATCAGGAAAAATTTGTGGTGTCTGTATGAGTTGGTTTCCATAGGAATTATGGATAACAGGGAGGTTGCCCGAGACATTAAAAAGATGGAGGACATAGTGAGCTACACTTCCCTTCAAATCAGCAATCATGACTCCAGGATCGATGATAATGAAAGCACCTTGCGTGAGATGCTGGGGAAGGTGGATAGGATTCAGGAGGACCTAGCACGGCTCATATCCATGAACCAAGGCAGCAGAATCAATGGAGCAACGATTGAAGCGGAGCGTCTGATGGAAGAAGAGTCAGTTGTGCAGCCAAATCACTTCAGAGGCCATCTGTAATCTGGTTTTTATTATGAATGCATGTTTTTTTGTTTCCTATTATGTAAGCAATATATAAGGGTGTATACTACCCGTACTGTTAGTTATCATGGAAGAATTATGTATGCAGCTTTTTGGACTACGTCTAGATCTAGACTTCAGTGCTCTGTCTCTGAGCTACAGGATTATCCTTCCTCTTTTTTTGCTCTGTACTGAATGGCTGTGCACAGCCCGTTTATAATATACTCTTTTCTGTTTCTGTAAAAAAAAAATGATTCACTTTGTTGAAAGTCTTATGCATTAAGAATAAAAAAATAGAGATATAATTATATATAATAAAATGTTGAAAACCATACATAAAACTAAAACTATGATGTAATAGCTTAGATCCTTAATTTTTTTATAAAATAATTATTTCTAAAAATGAATAACCATTTTTTAAAGTTTTTTAAATCTTAAAATAAAAATGAATAATGCAATCCCAACAAAAATGAACAAATAATTTTCTGGTGAACACGTCCTTCTTGAATAAATGACCTAAAAGGGAGCGTATAAAGAAAGTGAACACATCATTAAGAACCAGCCAAATTTATCTTTTTCTTATAAAAAAAAATATTTTAAAAATTAATAATCATTTTTTTAAGGTAAAGAGAACCTTCTAATAGTACATAAAACAATGGATAATGCAATCCCAACAAAAATGAACAAATAATTTTCTGGTGAACACGTCCTTGAATAAATGACCTAAAAGGGAGCGTATAAAGAAAGTGAACACATCATTAAGAACCAGCCAAATTTATCTTTTTCTTGTAAAACAAATATTTTAAAAATTAATAATCATTTTTTAAGGTAAAGAGAACCTTCTAATAGTATATAAAACAATACTATATATATAAGTCTAATTTGTTGTTGTTGATGATGATGATGATGGTTAACGTCCCCTGAGACCAAAATTTGGTCTATCAGACCCTGAAGAAGAAAGTTAATTAGTTTGTTTTAAAGTTATATTTCTATGCTCAAAGAGCTTGGAGAGAAGCGTCCCGAGCTTACTATAATTTTGACAAGCTAAAAGGATAGGAATGTCGGTATTGCAACAAAGATTATGAAACTGGGATCTAATGTGGGTGTATGCAGGGCACTCTAAGAGGAAGTGATTTTCATCTTCAATGTTCTTACTCTCACAAAGGTGGCAGATCCTTTCTACCCAAGGAGTTTTAGGGACTGTCCAACGACCAGTTTCGCTGTGGAGCTCATGCGAGTTCGTTCTTATCTTAGCTATATTAATTTATNCCTTTCTACCCAAGGAGTTTTAGGGACTGTCCAACGACCAGTTTCGCTGTGGAGCTCATGCGAGTTCGTTCTTATCTTAGCTATATTAATTTTTTTCTTAGGATTGATTGAAAGAGAGAGATAGTTTTGATCTTCAAGAGTAGGGTTGATGACCTCTTTATAATATCTTAATTTTCTTTTGGCCTCTAAATATTTCTCACACCACAATTTTTCTTTAAACTTAGAAGCAATAATATTTTTAATGTTATTAATATTTTGCAATGCAACATTTTCATCGATCTTCCAGTGATTTAACTAAGACCTGGTATCTTTATACCACCCACGCTTGAGCCTTAGGTGATTTTGGCTGGAGTTTAAAGCTAACTTAGGGAGTCTATGGTCTCCCATGTTATTGATTTTGTTCTTGTACAATAGGAGTCTAGTCATGGCTAGGCTCTCGATGGGGGAAAGACCCACTTCTATAAGGAGAATAGGATAGGGTGTATTGTTTTTGATTTTGAGGTTGTAAGTTATTAAACGCTTCTGGATTTGCTCGATCTTTCTCCAAGATTCTCTAGAGATGTTGCAACCCCAAACCTCACACCCATACAAGATAACATGAGTGACTAGAGTTTCAAAGAGGAGCTTCTTTTTATCCCACATCACGAGGTTTGCAGCTTTACAGTTATTTTCAAGACCAAAGTAAGCTTTCCACCCTGCGTTAATCCTTTTCTCAATGCTATTGTTCTAGTTGAGCTTGTGATGAATATCAATTCCTAGGTACTTGTAAGAAGACACTTCCTCCAAGTTGCTATTGTCATACACAAAATTAGCGTATGTGTCCTTCTTGGATTTGATAATCATAACTTTTGTTTTGTCAGTGTTAACAGTCATACCCATTGTAGAGCAGAAATCTTTAAGATGATGAAGTTGTATATCAAGATCAGAAGAACACCTTGCCAGAAGGACAATATCGTTAGCATAAAGAAGAAGGATGATGACTATTCCAGCTAAGATCGTACCAGCACAGCCTGCTTCTTCTAAACAACCCTCTAACTTATCAATGTAAATGCCGAAAAGGGTAGGGGAGAGGGGGAAACCTTGTTTAACTCCGATATTACACTTAATATCTTTCGACCACCCCTCATTGCTTTTAAACTTGGCAATTACATTCTCGTAGAGCCTTATTGCAGCAGCCCTTAGCTCGAAAGGAACCTTAAGCTCTTCTAACCTATTCCAAAGGTTATTTCTAGGTACCATATCGAAAGCCTTTCTAAAGTCCACAAAGCAGCAAAAGAGATCGGATTTGTCATTACGGCACTCCTCCATAATGATCCTAAGCGTAATAAGGTGGTCCGTTGTTGAGTGATGCCTTCTAAAACCTGCTTGACCTTTAGCCCTCTTACCTTCACTTTCAAGCCAAATGCTGATCTTCTTTTCCAAAATAATACCATATAACTTGGCTAAGAGGGGGCTAATCATAATAGTCCGATAATTTGAGGGGTTATTTGTATCCCTGCTTTTAAAAATAGGGATAATGAGGCTCTGAGTCCAAGGCTTAGGAAACCCTTGCTTGGCTGCTTGATTAAAAATCTTGTGGATGTGAGGGATGAGGACAGGGCCTCCAATTTTTAAGATTTCTGCCTGGTAACCTTCAATGTCCTTAGCTTTTCCATTTGCTAGACGCTTGACCCCAAAATGT
>LPNX010097049.1:52696-84477 GCA_001517045.1 Pseudotsuga menziesii | reverse complement strand
AACCTCGACCGAGGTATTTAAATACCTCGGTCGAGGTATTTAAATACCTCAACCGAGGTTTTGTAAAGCCCGCAATACCTCGGTCGAGGGCTTAACAAGCCCTCGGTCGAGATATTAAGACCTCGATCGAGGGCTTAACAAGCCCTCGACCGAGGTGCGTTTTTCTATTTTTGCCGAAATTCACTTGCCAAAAAGTGTTACCCAGGTCCGTGGATTCACCCTTAGCATTCTGATCTAAAGGTGTTGACACTGCCTTACTTTCGCTCATATTGAATCTTTCCAGAATCTCCCTTGTGTACTTACTTTGAGTGACCATTGTTTTGCTGCCTTCTCTCCATATTTCCAGACCCAAACAGTAATGTATCTCACTAAGATCCTTCATTTCAAATGACTGAGCTAAGTGAATTTTAATATCTTCAATCAAATGAGAAGCACTTCCTATGATAATCAAATCATCAACATATAAGGATACCAACACAACATTCCCATTTTCATCCTTTTTAACATACAAGTTAGGATCATTTTTGCTTTTCTCAAAACCTTTCTAAGCAAAGAATGAATCAATTTTGATATACCAAGATCTAGGTGCTTGTTTTAAATCATATAAAGATTTCTTAAGCTTACAGAGAAGATCCTCTTGTTCTTTCTTGATAAATCCTTCAGGCTTAACCAAATAGGCTTCTTCTTTTAAATCACCATTCAGAAATGCATATTTAACATCTAAGTGATGAACTTTCCATTTGTGTTGTGTAGCTAATGCAATCATGAGTCTAATTGTATTTAACTTAGCTATAGGTGCAAAAGTATCTTCATAATCAACTCCTTCCTTTCGTAAATACCCTTTTGCAACTAATCTAGCCTTATATTTGTCAACACTTCCATCTACATTAAATTTGGTTTTATACAGCCAATTGCATCTTATGGTAACTTTGTTTTCAGACAGTTATGTTAATTCCTAAGTCTCATTCTTCATTATTGATTCATATTCTTCATTCATTGCAGTATTCCAGTCCTTATGAGATTTGGCTTGTTCATAAGAAATAGGTTCTACAACATTCATTACCTGTGTCATCAATGTGTAGTCTTTATATCTGGAGGGTACCTAAATTGTTCTTGTTGACTTCCTCAGCAGTCCACCACTATCTTCACTTTCACTTCTTCTTTTCTAAGATGTAGGAGTGTTTGGAGTATCTACACTACTTTCACCTTGTTGTTGTACTTGTTCCTTTTCCTATTCCTGTTCATCAACTATATCAATTTTGACATGAACATCATTGTCATAAGGAGTATTCCAAACATCATGCTTACTTATGTATTCATCTGTAGTTTCATGAAAGATCACATCTATGCTTGCTACGAGCTTATGTGTACTAAGATTAAACAATTTGTAAGCTTTATGTTCATCACTATAACCAAGAAATGTACACTTAACAGAATTTGCATCCAGTTTTCTTCTCTCATCTTTGGGAATATGAGAAAATGCCTTGGAACCAAATATCCTTAAATGACCAACTTCAGGCTTATAGCCATAAAGAACCTCAAAAGGCATTTTTGAATCTAGAATCTTAGTTGGACTACTATTCTTTAAATAAACAACAGTGTTAATGGCCTCTGCCCAAAAACAACTAGAGATATTTTTACCTTTTAACATGCTGCGAGCACATTCCACTAAAGTCCTCTTCTTCCTTTCAGCTATACTGTTTTGTTGTGGTGTAGAAGGTACTCTGAATTGTTGAATGATCCCATTGTTCTTGCAGTAGCTATCAAAAGCTCTCGAGGTATATTCTCCACCTTGATCAGATCTGAGTATCTTGATGCATTTACTTGTCTGCTTTTCCACCATAGTTTTGAATTATTTAAAGTATTCAAATACATCACTCTTTTTCCTTATAAAATAAACCAAAGTAAATCATGATTTGTAATTTGTCATCAACAAATATCATAAAATACCTTGTACCTCCAATTGATATGGTTTACATGGGGCCACAGACATCATTATGTATCAATTCAAGTATCTCTCTTTGTTTCTTCTCTGTATGCACTGGAAATTCTCCCTATGTTGCTTACCTAGTGCACAAGATTCACATTCTATATGTTGATGTTTCAAAACAGGAAGCCCTTCAACTATTAATTTCTTTTGAAGTAGCATTAAGTCATTTTGGTTAAGATGTCCATACCTTTGATGCCATAGCTCTCCAGTTGTCATTGTAGTAGATGTCAATGCATGATGATTGGAATTTGTGACATTAAGCTTATACAATGTTCCAATTCGTGTCCATGTCGTTGTGATTTTATAATGATTCTGAATATCCTTAACAAGACAATGATACTGTATAAGTTCTACTTTCATATTTTTATCAGTTATTGCAGAAACATAAATCAAATTCTTTTTGATTCCTGGAACATACAACACATCATGAATCTATCTGTTTTGGCCATTAGGTAAATTCACACATATTTTTCCATAACCTTGAATCTTATGAGATCTGTTATCTCCTAAATATATGTGTGTTTCATCTTTACTCTCATGATATTCATCAAACCACTCCTTAACACAAGACATATGGGCTAAGGCTCCTGAATCTATGAACCATGCATTTTCATCATCACTTTTTGCAGACAATGCAGCTTCAGAAATAAACAACTTTAAATTCTTAAAACCTTCACTAAAAGAGGTGTCAGCTTTCACATAATTTCCGTTATGTTTTCTGGGTATTTGTTTGGACTCATTAGCTTTCCTCTTATAACAGTCTTTAGCATGATGACCAAGTTTTCCACAATGAAAACAACCATCATTTCTCTTACAATGTGAACCAGATTGTGAGTGAGTCATACCTCTCTTTCTTGGATGAAACTTGCATGTTTTGTTCCTATCACATGGCTTGCCCTTGTATGGTTGTTTTCCTTTGGCCATCAATGCTAATTCTGGAGTATGAGAGTCCATCTCAAACACCTTCATTCGTTCTTCCTCTTGTAAAAGAATCCTTGTTAACTCAATAAATGTAGGGGGCTTTGCTCTACCTCCTAGACTTGAAATAAAGACATGATAATCTCAAATTAACCCTTTTAATGTAATAATTACCATGTCATAATTTGAAACCTTATCACCAACGGCACTTAACTGATGACATAAATCTTTAATTCGAGAAATATAGGTGGTGATGTTCTCATGTGCTTCCATTTTCATGGACAATAGCTTAGTCTTCAAAAACAAAATCCTATTTGAGTTTGTAGATTCATACAAACCTTTCAATATCTCCCAGGTCTCCTTCAAAGTTTTACAATCTCTGATGTGTGGAATGATGTTGTCTTTGACAGACATCAGCAACAAAACTTTGGCCTTTGTTTTTCGTTTCTCCCATTCTGTACCAGCAACACCTGTGGGTTTCACTTCATCTCCATTGGCAACAACATTCCAGGATTAAAAAATAGTTAGTCTCTTAAATTTCCAGTCAATGTAGTTTTCACCATCGATCTTGGTCACTTCATTCAGATAATTATCTATAAATGAATTTGACATCTCTACTAAAAGAAAATCAGAAAATACCTCTTCGTGGGTGAAAATTACCCTCGCCTGCTAATGATGGCGGATCGTATCTCCAACTGTGTATAATAGCAGGCTTTCCTGGGCAGAAGTGGCGGCTTTCCCTTATTGGCAGTTATTGCAGCTCCAGCTTCTTCTTACGGTTCCTCCACGAGGTCCTCCTTCATAGCCCGCCCACAATCACTAGGGTCATGGCCTACCTTAAGGCTTGCCTTACAAGCCCCAATGAAGATCATGACCTTCCTTAGAGGACTTATGGCCCTCTCAACTGTAGCAACCCTCCTCAACAGGCTCATGGCCTCTCCCAATAAACTGGAGGTAGATATGCATAATAGCAGCAGCCTCAACCGGAAGCACTCCACTACCACTCTATGGGAAACAATGGTGTCTCAGCAATCCCTCCAGCGTAGCCTCCAGTAGCTCCTCCACGCATGGCTCCTCCACTTCTCCAATGGCAGCACTCTGCGTCCACAACGTCGGCAGCTTGGTGGCTCCTCCACCTACGCAGCAACAGCTAGCTCCTTCACAGCAGCCGCAATCAACACAGTGATAGCAGTCACGGTAGGCACATGAAATTAACAATCAAACAATAATCACCAAATCCTCCATGCCATAGCCTCCTCCCACATCTCCTCTTCTGGGCGCTCCCTTCACCTGAATTCTCAGTTGGTAGCTCTGATACCAAAACAGAATACACAGTGAACAAAATATTATAGCAATGTTCTATTAAACTAAGAAACATTAAAAATATATAGGGAAATAACATGTAACCGAATCCTACAAAACAGGATCAGTACAGTGAAATGCGGATACTATTCAACCTGAATCTATTTTAGGCATTTCGTCATTATTATCTAACAAGTGGAACTTGGAAGGCTAGAGCTAGAGCCTAGAAGCCCTTGGAGTTGGAGAGTGGACACTAGAGTCTGGACTCTGGACACACCATATTGGAAAGCATTATCAAGATTCAAAGGTATTGCTTGCAGAATTATTTTGATTTAGATTTAAAGATGTTTTTAAAAATCTATTGATTTGTTTAAAGCATTATTGATTTATTTAGAATCTACTATGATTTTCTGTATATATATATTTAAACTCCATAGTAGTATCAAAAGTATATGGTTGCTATGAGAGACTTAATGTGTCTTGACTAATTTTAACAGAGTATTATCTCTAAATCAAATTTCTTTAAAAACTGCGAAGTGCAAAGTGAAAACGCTCTTTCCAGGAGTGCGGAGTGTCGACCAGAGCATCACAAGCATCCAATGCTCTTTCCCACTCCAAGAATTCCATGGTATTTTCCCAATATGGATCTCAGTGGCGATTTCTCAGATGTGTATCCAATAGCAAACTTCTTTTTGTGAAGAGCCTGGAAGCTCTCCAACATCTCATAAGAGACCAAGTAAATCGAATGCTTCATCAGATTTTTGAAAGAGCTATGAAGTGAAAGTGTGTGGATATTGCACACATTGCCTTCCAGTCCTCGTTTAATCTTATAGGGAACATGGTCTTTGGTAAATATTCCATAGCCTGGAAGCTTGATCTGTTCCAAGTTTTTTTTATAATTATAGGCTGTCGTCATTTTTAGATTGTATAAGTTACAAGTAGAGAACTTTGATTTTGTCGTCATTTTTAGATTGTATAAGTTACAAGTAGAGAACTTTGATTTTGGTATAAAGCTATTTCATATATGTTAAGCTCAAAAATAGTATAGGGATAAATTGTTTAATATTAATTTTAATTTTAAAACACATAAAAATACCATCACAAGCATGTATAATAACAACTTAGATAAACTTCGTAGATGGAAGAAGTTAGCTAGAATAGCTTGAAAATTATCGTATGATAAACGAAACCCAATAATATCTTGGCACTTAATCAAGAAACACTAACCAACATTGTAATGGCATTAAAGTTTCGAAATGATAAAAAATACATTCATAAGGTATAAAAAGTTGCTAATACAAAGTCATAAGCATTTATATATTTAAACGATTGTATTTTCACTTTTTTTTGGTGTTAAGTTTGAGGAAATTGAATTAAAGTTCCAAACGATAAAAATTAACTAAAGTTAATTATTGGAGGGTAAATTTTTGTTTAGCAAACCTTCATTATTGAAGGGTAAATTTTTTAACAAACCTTCAAGAATGAAGGGTAAAATTTTAAACAAAACGTTTCATGGCCAGCAATAAAAAATGTCAAAATGTTAAAAAAAGAAAGGCCAGCAATATAAAATGTCAAAATGTTAAAAAAAGAAAATTAACAGATAGAATAAAAACCAAATTCCAGCACTTCTTCTTCCCACTGAATATTTTGCAAATAAATTAGTTGATATTAAATTTTAAAGAAATAATATTAAATAAAAATTATTTTAAAAAACTAAAAAGTTAAATACATTTAAAAATCAATATAATACTAAATAAAATGATCATATGATTAAAAATCATAAAATTTAAGTTAAGTACATTTAAAATATATTAAATAAAACAAATATATATTTAGGTTTTAAAAAATCATATTTTATAAAAGGATAAACAAACCATCTTTTAAAATATATAGAAATAGAAGTGAGTTTTAAAATAATATTATTATAAACAGAAAATGACGTCTCGTTGTGCAAGTAAGAAAGACATTCTAATAAAATGTTAAATTCCACCATTAAAAAAATTGCAACATCAAAGACCTTAATTAAAAAATGTCTATCGAAAAGAAAGATGACCAACAAATACAGGAGAGACGAGAAGAAAGTAGGTGATGGCTTTCTGGATACACTTGTAACATCAACCATCCCTGCACTATGCTACAAACCAGCCAAAAAAATCTGTCTAAGGGAGATTGTGAAATCGAAGTCGTTGGGATATTAGGAGAGTTTAACGAAAAAGAGGATCCCAAGAGCGTGCAAATCAAAGTTAGAAAGACACCGCTGAATTGTCACTTCCCAACATCTTAAGTCATTGACTTGGCTTTCATTGGAGATTAAGGTGTGGCTAAACTTGAGCACTAGACAGGCTTCTTCAAGGGACTTTGTTTAGTGTTTAAGTTTAGCCAGTATTGGAATCTGTAAAGATCAGTAAAAAATATTAAGAAAACTACATCAATAATGATAAGCCAAGTTCCAATTGTCTAAATAAAACAAATAATGAGTTTGTTTAGTGCAGTATTGGAATCTGTAAAGTTCACTAAAATATTAATAAAAAAATGTTAGGAAAACTACAACTATAATGACAAGCCAAGTTCCAATGGTCTAAATAAAACAAATAATGGTCTAAATAAAACAAATAATGAGTGGTTTTGATTTTGAAGTTTTAGGTAAATTTTCATGGAATTGTTATATATAATATTTAGTTAAATTATAAAATTTTCATTATTGAATGTAGAAATAGAAATAATTTTTAAGGTATAAAAACAAATAATGAGTGGTTTCAATTTTGAAGTTTTAGGTAAACTTTCATGGAATTGTTATATATAATATTTAGTTAAATTATAAAATTTTCATTATTGAATGTAGAAATAGTTTTTAAGTTTTAAAAATAGTTTTAAAATGTATACTTTAAAAAACTTATAAAACTTATATCTACACAGTTAAATAAATTAAATTACAAAAAGTTAACATGAATCAACTATTGTACATGCAGGTCCCTTAAAGCTCAATAAACATCCAACATCCACCATTTTTTTCAAATCCAACCACCTATTTAATGATGTTATTGAATTTCAAGTAAAATTCCGTACTACACCTGAATCCAATCCAAAACCAACACCTGAATCCAATCCAAAACCAACTACACATGAATCCAAAACCAACTATTTTACATGCAGGTCCCTTAAAGCTCAATAAACATCCAACATCCACCCATTTTTTTCAAATCCAACCACCTATTTAATAAACATCCAACATCCACCCATTTTTTTCAAATCCAACCACCTATTTAATGATGTTGTTGTCCAAAACCAATTATTTTTCAAGCCCAACAACATATAGTACAACCTACCTATACAACCTATTTAACATCATTTAATGATGTTGTTGTCACCAATTATTGTACATAAGGGTTCAATAAACACCGAATTACAACAACCCATTTAATGATGTTGTAGTCCAAAACCAATTATTGTACATAAGGGTTCAACAAACACCCAATTACAACAACCCATTTAATGATCTTATCGCAGTTATGAATAGTTGAATCACATATTCAATAACTAGTAATTCTACAACATCGTTAAATGGGTTGTTCGATGCATATTTAACAGCCATGCATGTGCTTGAGTACAAAAATTCAAAGCAGCAAAAGTTTGGATTATCACTTTAGCCAACATTAATCAGCTGACAACATAATGTTCGTTCAATGGCAACATTAAATACTAAGCTGATTGCTTATTAATGTCCGTGCAATGGAAGCAAAACTTCTAGAAAAATAGTCTGAGTTAACCATCTGGCAGCATAATGTCCATGTCTAAAAGCCTTCAAACTGAAAGGAAAAACTACTATTAAATATAAACTGAATAACAAATACAGATCCCTTTAAAGGTTTACGGTGAACCTATTTGCACAAATTATAAAACACAATGATGTAAGCTTATATTGTACAACCATAAAATCTCATCCGTTTTCTCTGTATAAATCCAATACTTGCCATTAGCAACATGTCTCACACAACCAACAGCACGGAGCCGCAAGGCTGCAAATCCATAAAAATACAAATCAATAACCCAAAATCATACCATCGATATCCATTTGTATAGAGAGATGAATAAATAATTGGAATTGAATTCAAGCCATCCTTCAAGGAATCCTTGAATTTTTACTCGACCTACTGGGGAGCAGGAACTTGGGTGGGATACCATGTTAACAACATTAAAATCGATTTAATGTAAATACAAATTATTTGTGATCAGTGTATCATGTAAGGAAACAATTGATGAAAAAAAAACAGAGGAAGACGTGAGTGCAGAACCTGGAGGAGGATTTCCTTTAGGGTAGCATACAGGTGGTGATAAAAACTCCTCAACACACTTTGCTGGTTCATATTCGATTCAACTCACATATATGAATTGCTTAGTGGTCTTCCTGGTTTGCAATGGGATCTTCTTAGCCTTAGTCATATTGTCAGTTTCATTTCTGGTCTATTACTAGGACATATTGAATAGTCACGAAACAAAAGAATGTAAGCATTTTACAGAAGAATATAAAGCCATTTATAATTGTAATAATATCGAAAGTTTAGCTTCTTTGAGCATGATAAAGTGTACAATATATTCAATCATGGATTATAATGACAACTCCTTAGATTGGTGGCAACATGTAAAAAACATCATCAAAAGAGAAGCATGCAAATGTAAAAAACATTAGCAAGAGAGAAGCATGTAAATTGTAAGAACAAACTAAATTGTAGGAACAAACTCAGAGATTTTTGTAGGTCTCCACAAGCACACGATTATTTGCAACCAAGTAGATGCAGATAATGGAGAATGACCTGCCTACATAACTTATTTGTCGGAAACCAGCCTCTGATATAATGATGGGCTCGTCCACTAACTCTCAAGTTGAAGCCCGCACAACAGGAATGTGAAGCGCGAACAAATAATGACTGGTTCTTTCATTAAATCTTTAGTTGCAATTGTAGGTGAATCTTGAACAACAGCTGCAACGTCTGTGAAAGAAAAGAACGTTGAAATCAGAAGCCAATCAATGCATTCCCAACCTTCCATCTGCATGAGTTTAGGCAGAATTGAACTGAACAAAAAACAATATGTAATTTATATGTGCTCTTGTCAAATTTGCATGACCATACGCGTGGAAGAACCAGCAATCAATTGCATGGTTGTGGAAGCTACCACGTCGCAGTGGAGGTTCCAGATATTGTAGAGGGTGCACGTTGATCGAGGGACAGAGCACTGAGTACTATATATCGGAGATGGTGCGGGAACTTGAACGAATGTTAGAGCATTGCAAAGTAAAAAGGTAATTCCACAGTAAGAGTGTTATGTATAAAAACTTTAAGAAAACTAGCCAAAATCATAACATAAAAATTTGAAACAAAATGTTTGCGAATATCAAGATCCATGCGATTACGTAAGTCCCTGATCCACGACAGGGAATAAAGTTTCACCTCTCATTAATATCCATTAACAAAATTTCATTTAATTTTGTAGATGCTACCCTATGGATAATTTAATTCATGAAGCCAATGAGAGATGACAAGGGAGAAATGATAAAAAATGCTTATTTAATAGGCTTCTTTAGGTTAACTTGCAAGCTTTTGCTCCTTCACGTGAATCCCCTGTTCATTTTTTATGGTGAATCCACTACACTCAAGAGGAGAACCGTAGCTGGCCACCGGCAATAAGGCAGAAACGTACATGCCAAAATTCAAAAGACTACAAAGAAATTGCTCTTCAATAATGTGAGTTCAAAATACAAACATACATTAGAAGCGTACTTTTAAACTCTATCTCTGGATTCTCAATTTTTTTTGTAGGTTTATTTTGAGCAAGTGAGGGCTCGTTGGCGGATATACCAATGAATGAAGAATGGAATAGATAGTTGTATAGGATAAAATGGTAAGTGATTAGGATAAAGCTGTGAAGGATCCTTCTCCAGATATCTGTGCTAACTGGGAAGATCCTAGAAGAACTGATGTAATATTTTGAGCATCAGATGGTTAGTGTCCATAGGGCCTACATTAACTCCAAACCAATTTTTGTTTTGCTTTCTGATATGCTCTGACACTCTAATCTGAAGCACGCAAAGCTTCGTTGCAATCGATGCATTGTGCAGACTGTTGTGTTGCATTCCATGCACAAGCGTGGCAACAAAGTTTAGAATATTTGTCCCATAATTGTTTGTAAGAGGCGAAAATCCTCCATCACGGTGATATGGAATAATATCCATATGACTATGATTAATAACTATTATGTCACCGGCAAGGTTGGAATTTCAATTCATCTTTATTCTTCAGACTATTTTTTTTAATTTTTATATTCTCCATTATATAACGTTTTGTTCAAAAAGTTACCTTTTAAGTGTGTAAAACCTTTTAAAGAAATTAACTTTTGTTAATAAAAAAAATTCCAAACAAAGCTAGAAACCTTGTATTAGCTTAAATTACTCTCCACCCAATTTAATCTCATGTCTAAGGTTCAGAGTCACAAATAACACTTGCACTGTTCTCCTTGGCTTTAATAGCATGCCAACACAATTTCATGATGTCCGTTGGGAGATACAACTACATATGAAAATATAATGGCTTAGAACTGTTATCGGGTTGCTAGAGCAGCTCACATTTTGCATGCTTAAATTAATAAATTAGAAATTTTTATGAGTTTTCTTAACATATGTAATATGTAATATGACTAGACTGTTGGAAAATGTAATTACTCGCAGATATGTACCCGACTCTATCAGAGTCTCTACAAGTCAAGATCTTGTCTTTCAGTCTGACAAGAGGGAAGAGTCCACGATTCGGTAATGTAAACCAGTCGAATTTATTTCTAAAGCTAAGTTGTTAGGTAGATAGTTATTACAATCTTTAATAGTGGGTCAGTCGGCCCATGTAGAAGCAATCTTCAGGTTGCCTATAAATAGAAGAAGAAAATTGTAAATTAGGTTAGAGAGTCAAGAGACACAATAGAGAGACAGAGGAACTCAGGGTGAGAAAGAGAAGTCGAAGCTCAAGCTTGTGTGTATGTGATTTAGTCGAAGAGCTGTAGCTCTATAGATCTACAAGTCTGGACCGACCAGTTTGTAATACTTTGTTATTTCCGCATAGTTAAATATATGAAATAGTTCATGGTTGAATGCATGATTATTTCCAGATTTACTTCTGTAAATATATTTTACAATTATTGTTAAGTGAAAGATCAAAGAACCCATAAAATTCTCACCGCATGAAAGTTCCAGGTTTTACGGCACATTGGTCGACTCAAGTCTTCCTACATATTTGGGCATATGTTTTATAAGTTATTTGGATTTGTAAATGTGTTTATTTTACTTCATCTTAGTCACAGGTGAAAATCATTTGTAATTTCTTAAGTCTTTAGACTAAGAAACACACTCTGTAGATTTCTACCAAAGTGAACCGACTGAGTCAGTTGTGTGAACCGACTTGAGTGGTTGGTTGAGTCAGCCGACTGAGGTGAGCTGAATTGGTCGAAGAGAAGAAGTCAATCGAATTGGTCGAAGAGAAGAGGTCAGCCGACTTAGATGTGACAAGTGGTCGAGGTAAAATCAGTCAGTAGAATCGAAAGTAAGTCGAAGTAAATTTAGTTGAGTGGTAAGACCGACTAAAATTTATAAACCAGCCTAGTCGGGAGATATACAAGTTTCACCCGACAAGTGAAAAAGAAAAAGGGGTCTGCGTGAAAAGTGAAAATTAAATTTTAATATCGACTGAGCCCTAAACTTAAGTTTAGTCAGCTTGGTTTTGGATAACTGGTATCAGAGCAAGGTTATATCAGAGCAAGATTTAAGAAAGAAATATTGTCTTAAAAGGTGGAAATTAATTTTCTAAGGAAAGTTAATTAAAAATTAAAATGGCTTACACTTCTGGTTCATTGCAAACTCCAATCTTTACAGGAAAGAATTATGAATATTGGTCTTTAACAATGAAGGCTTTATTCAGAGGTCAAGATGTCTGGGAGATAGTCCAGCATGGTTATACATAAACAACAAACATGACAGCATATAACAATCTCACATAGGCTAAGAAAGATGTCTTGAGAGAATAGAGGAAGAAAGATGGAAAAGCTCTATTTTTTATACATCAAGCTATGCATGAAAGCATACTCCCAAGAATAGTAGAAAATACTAATGCTAAGGAAGCATGGGATATATTGAAGACTGCCTATCAAGGTTTAGATAAGGTAAAGACATCCAAGCTCTAGATTCTGAGAAGATATTTTGAATCTATGTCCATGAAAGATTCAGAGAATGTGGACACATTCTACACCAGAGTTGTTGGGTTGATAAACCAACTGAAATCTCATGGAGAACCCATAGCAGACCAAAGGGTTGTTGAAAAAATTCTCAAAAGTCTTCCCCCAAGATTTGAAAACTTGGTTGTGACCTTAGAGGAACACACAGACATGACGACATTTACCATTGATGAGTTGCAAGCTTCACTCATAAATCATGAACACTGACTTAGCAGAACACAGACAAAATTGGAACGTGCATTTGCAGCACAATCATCCATAAGCCGTGGTAGAGGTAGGGGGAGAAACAACTTCAGAGGCAGAGGAAGAAGTTCTTCAAGAGGAGGACAAAGCAGAAGTCCTGCAAATGTCGGTGGAAGAGGAGATAACCAGAACCCAATTCAGCCAAGTGGCCAAATGTTTGATAAATAAAAAATTCAATGTCATTACTGTAAGAAGTTTGGTCATTATGCAGATGAATGCAGGAAGAAGCAATATGACCAAGGAAGGAAGAGCCCAAGTCAGTCGACCAGCACCAACACTTCGACAAGCGCAATGTTAATGGCATTGACATCTCCACTTGAATGCAATGTTGTTCAAGAAATTCCACATGACATATGGTACTTAGATTCAGGATGCAACAACCACATGACTAGTAATTTGAATCTGTTTTCTAGTCTAGACACTTCAGTTAAAATTGATGTTACACTTGGAAACAATGTCCAAGTTACTGTCTTAGGAAAAGGCAATGTTGATATTCTAACCAAACAGGGAGAGAGTAAGTATATCCCTGATATCTATCATGTCGAAGGTCTGAAACATATTTTGTTAAGCATTGGACAGTTGTTACAAAAAGGATACAAAGTCTACATGGAAGATGAACACTGTGTGATCAAAGATAAGCGTCCAAGCGACCAAATGATAGAAAAAGTGCCAATGACAAGCAACTGCTTGTTTCCATTGAGAGTAGTTCCCGACATAAAAGGGAAGACAAAGACAGGAGCTGCATTCAAGGCAGAAAGTGAAGAAACAGTCGAGCTCCTCGACAAGAGAGAAAATTGCAGCGCTAATTTGCAAGCTGCATTTTAGACGAAAGTTCAAGATGAATCTTGATTGTGGCATTTCATATTTGGACATTTGAATTTTGGTGGGATGAAGCTACTGCACATAAAGAATATGGTAAAAGGATTGCCATTGATTGATAGACCAGAGAGGGTTTATGAAGGCTGCATTTTTGGCAAGCAGCACAGAGAGACATTTCCAGTCAAAAAGTCCTATAGAGCACGCACACCACTTGAAATTGTGCACTCTGACATTTGTGGTCCAATGCAGACATCTGGCTGCTAGTATTTTCTAACCTTTATTGATGACTACTCAAGAAAGACATCGGTATATTTCCTCAAACATAAATCTGATGCATTTGGTTATTTTCAACAGTTCAAGGCACTCGTGGAGAACCAGAGTGGTCACCGCATCAAGATATTAAGGACCGACAGAGGAGGTGAATATGTTTCAAATGAATTTTTGAATTTTTGCAAGACCCATGGCATACAAAAACAATTCACTGCACGGTATGCACCTCAGCAAAATGGTATTGCCGAAAGAAAGAACAGAACCATCATGGAGATGGCTCGCAACATGTTGGCAGCCAAGCATTTGCCAAATGAGTATTGGGGTGAAGTAGTCGCAATTACCATATACATTATGAACTGGTGTCCGACAAAGAGTGTAAAGAACAAAGTTCCCCAAGAAGCATGGACAGGTATGAATCATAGTGTCTCACATTTAAAATTTTTTGGTTGTGTTGCATATGCTCATGTTCTAGATGAGATGAGAAGGAAGCTAGACAAGAAGGGAAAAAATTGTATTTTGTCGGCTATTCAGAAGACACAAAAGCATACAAGCTGTATGATCTCGTCACAAGGAAAGTGATAATCAGTCGGGATGTTCAATTTGTCGAGAATGAATCATGGGATGGAACCGTCGACATAAATGTCAACATTGTGTCGAACATCGACAATGATGATATGGAAGAGGAAGTGGTTCAAATACCACATGTAAGTCAACCGGTCGCAGCACCGTCGACTGCCATGACACCAAGACATGGTTCAGCACAAGGACCATCGACATAAGTAGCAGCTTAAGCTACATCAACAAGTACACCAAGAGGACATCAGACTCCATCAAGCATTTTGTCTAGGTCGACATCGACAGAACCGGTGAAGACAAGAAGTCTGCGAGAGATATATGAAGCTAGTACACCTAATTCATTCTCTCTCTTTTAATTATTTGCACCTATATATGATCCACTAACATTTGAAGAAGCTGTTGAAGAAGAAGTATGGACACAAGCCATGGATGAAGAAATAGAATGCTTCAAGGAGAACCAAACATGGGAACTGGTTGATGTACCAAAATACAAAGATGTAATTAGTGTCAAATGGATTTATAAGACAAAGAAAGATGCTAATGGGAATGTGCAAAAGCACAAGGCAAGAATGGTAGCAAGAGGGTTCACACAGCAACTCGGCATCAACTTCAATGAAACGTTTGCACCTGTTGCATGCATGGATATAGTCAGAACAGTTTTGGCCATTGCTGTACAAAACAAATGGCATGTTCATCAAATGGATGTCAAGTCGGAATTCTTAAATGGCTATCTAGAAGAGGCAGTATATGTGGAACAACCACAAGGGTATGAATTTCCAGGTCAATAGCACAAAGTGTGCAGGCTGAAAAAGGCATTATATGGTTTGAAGCAAGCTCCTAGAGCTTGGTACAGTCGAATTGATTCCTATCTCATTGAAAATGGATTTCACAGAAGTGAAAGTGAACCAACTTTGTACACCAAATTCGATGAGCAAGGTAATATGTTAATTGTCTGCTTGTATGTAGATGATTTAATATTTACTGGTGATTATGGCATAATAGATTTTAAAGCAGTCATGAAAAGTGAATTTGAAATGACTGATCTGGGGCTTATGAAGTTTTTTCTGGGCATTGAAGTTCAACAGTCTGAAAGTGGTATTTTTATATCAAAGACAAAGTATGCAAGTGAATTTTTAAAAAGATTTAACATGTCTAATTGCAAGACAGCCCCAACACTAGTGATAACAGGTTTAAAATTGAGCAAGAATGATGAAGGATCCACTGTAGATCCTACGCTGTTCAAAAGGCGTGTTGGAAGCCTTATGTATTTGACAACAATAAGACCAGACATTATGTATGGTGAAATTATGATCTCAAGGTTCATGGAGTCACCAAAAGACTCACATTGGCAAGTAGCTAAAATAATTATGAGGTATGTAAGTGGCAAAAAAGACCTTAGTATTATGTATTGTTGTACAGGAATAAACACCTTATAACCGAAGGTCTGGGGTTGCCAACATACTCATGAAACTTGCAGGAAAATGACTCTAGAGTGCAAAAAAGGAAATAGGAGTATAGAGAAGACTCACCCAATACAAGACGGTTGATCCTAGCTTTGTCCTCTTCCACTCTGCTTCTCCTCTAAAGCCTTCTGGGATGCTTCTCCTTCACCTGTCAAGAGCAAATTTTCCAAATGCAAGATGATACATGTATATAAAGCAGGTTAGATAAATCATATATAGAGTGCTTAATCATAAATATTCATCAAACCATGATATATGAAAGACATTCAAGACACATATGGAAGAAGGATTCTCTTTATTAACAATAATGAATGAGTTCAGATTACAACCCAATGCCTAGTACAAGGACTCCTCTGCAACCAAAGGATTCTAAGTTCCACTGCTCCAAAGACTTTTGAATAAACTCCACCAGCATAAATTTGCTCTCAAGTATATGTGATTAACACCCTCCCCAAGGCCTTTATTTATACTTGGTGAAATAAGGCAGTTTCGAGGGTTGAGGAGGTTGAGACAGTTAAGGTGATTAAGGTTAAGGGCTTAACAAATCTCAAGTAATCGCGAGTTTTTATTTTTAATGTCAAAGGAAGGTGTACGCGGGTATCAATATGGGAAACTCGTGTATGACACGCGAGTTTCTCTAAGGGTAACCAGCGTACAAATCTATACGCGAGATGCAACAACCGATACTCGCGTACAACACGCGAGTTGCATATAAGAAGAGTCGCGTATAGGACTTGAAATATTTAAAAGGTAAAAATAACCAACTGGATGGATGAAAAATGTAGTTCATAATATGCACATCTATAGTGTTTTAGGCAACCCTCAATCCATAAATGTCCTTTTGTGTGCCAACATAGTGAATGTCAGCACTCGAACGAAGAGGTGCTATTCAGGTGAATAACAGATGCCCCCTAATGTGTGAGGTCAGAGGGAAACGATGGCCGAAATACATTATAATATTTATCTTTGGAGAACTCAGAAATCTAATGGAGCAGAGATAGTACCTGAAACAATTACATAGTAATGTCATATACAAAGTCATATCTGAGAATGTTATGTTCAATTTACTGGAACACTAGCTCCTTTACAATATTTGAGTACATCATATGATACGGGTATGAAACCACGTATATTACAAAGGTGGATCGAAGCCACGATATACAAGAATGATGAGTCTTCAAAGATCTGGAAGCTGTGTATATGAATAAAACATAATCTTGTGCAACTTAGTCCATAGGTGAGGACCTAAGGTCTTCATAAACTATCCCAAAGAACCAGTACAATCCCATCCATGTGAATAAAAGTGTGTTGAAGTCGAACATGGAAGGGATTCAACAGTTTGTCAATCAATAAGTAATAATTAACAACTGAAGCAAAGGAATTCACTAATGAGGGAAGTGAATCCTGAGGTACGATCATCAAAACTCTAGGTCTTCGTCATCAGGAAGTACTAAAATGGAACCATGCTGTGATAAGGAAGGCAATAGATCCTCCAACGGATCACAAGAGTGACTAGGAACTGGGTAACAGAAGGGATACACAATAGATAACAGATATAACAATGATGGGATTAGGATATAGATCAAACATTGGGTGAAATCCTTGAACAATAAACACGACAGAGAGATGACCCAAGGTGGTGGTTAACTTATATATAGAACAACTAGACTTATCTGTCATGTAGGAGACATGATCAAATTCCCCAGGTATAATGAACAAGAGGAGGAGTAGGAAACTCAAAATAATAGCTGAACAAAAAGTGATCACTGAAACATGGATATCGAAAAAGACAAAGAGTTCTATGTTCAAGGAGGACATGCTGCCACTACTGAAAACAAGAGAAAACTTCTTCCTTACCTTCCCTATTAAATTTTAACGAGTCCAAGAAAGTTAACTCGGATCCCTCTTCATTTTTATACAAGCTTGAAGAGACGAGAAAATAATGCTTAATAGTGTCACTGATTCGTGGATTTAATGAGCCCGAACTAGTACATGCTCAGCCGGTGTTTTCACATTTAGAGAGTCTGAAAACTCCAAAGAAGACTCCAGGGGGGTCCTTTTTTGTCCAATTTAGTCTCCTGAGGCCGAAAAAGTATAAAACATACCACATAAGAACTCTCTTAACTTCCGTAGAAGAAAAGGTGAACCTTTTTCGTACTTAGTCAGGAAGGTTCGAAAAAGGTTAAATTACCACCTACCCAACGCTCCTTCCAAAACAACATAAAATAGCTTGAGTTTTACAAGTGTGAAGGAAAGCAAGATCACTCGGAAAGATCCATTTGATTACGAGAAATGGGACTTACAACAATAGACTTGTTGCTTTGTTCTTAAGTGTTTAACAAGCATGACAAAGACACAAAGTACACTCGGAATCTTTTTCATGTTTAGGTCCAGAGCACGAAAAAGAGAAAACTAAGCTCATACCACGTGTTCCTTTTCCATAAATTTAGTCCCTCGGGTCCGGAAAAGTGATAAACCTATACCTGAGAATACTCTTCTCAATTCAAAAAGAAAAGAAAGCGATCCTTTCTTGTATTATTCCGCATGGTCCGAGAAAGAGATAACCTACCACCAATGCAGATGCCCATTCACATATTCTTAACAAGCTTGAACGGACGAGTTAACTCGACAGTCAAGTCTATTTTGAAGGAGTCAGACCTGGGCCTAAAGAAACTCTATAAGGGCGGGGAATCCTATAAAGGGATAGCTTGTAAAAAGATATTCAATATTTGGCGTGAAAAATAGCTAAAAGGATACCCCTATACCTGAAACAGTTGCGACATGAGTACCAAATAACAACATAGGCTTGAACGGAAGATACTCATGAAAAAGGGTCCTATCCACGGAAAAACAATGGTAAAAAACAGGGAACTAATGGCTTATAATACCATAGTCCGTGGCAAAATGTTGAATACTAAGGTTAATGTGGATTGAATAAAGACACCAAAATGTATTGGAAATGACAAAACCACCCTATTGGAGCAACAACATTTGATAGTGGCAGAAAACCTGTTTCAAAGCAAAAAGAAATATGGTATTAGTTGAATGGATTTTCAAACTATAGAAAAAACCCACTTAGAGAAATAAAATTTCTATAAATAGTTGAAAATCAAAACAAAACTCACCATTTGAAATTTTGAGCCATAAAAAGCAAGTTTTTCCCTCTACCTTTGTTTGATCATTGTGGACAATCCAATCGTTGAAATCGAATTCCGCAAGTTGCAGGTGAGCCTACACCCTAAGCTCTTCATTTTGATCCTAGCAATTATTAATTTAGAGTCCGAATTTCATGTTTAAAAGTATCCTGAAGCACGACGCGTACGCGGGTTGCCAATGTGAATACTCGCGTACACGCATTATGTACACGAGTTGCCTATATAGACAGTCGCTTACAGTACGCGACTTGTCTAACTAGACAGTCGCGTGTACTACGTGAAGGATAAAAAGCTAAATATGAGCAAAATTTTAGAATTTTTCTATGAAATTACTGAATCAAATTACTTGTTTTGCTAGGTGTAAAGATGGTTCTGGAATGGAGGGAATGGGAGAATGAAATAATGGACCAAGTAGCGCTCCAAAGTGCGCCCACTATACATGCATTGCGAATGAGTGGGCTACTAAAATTCTTTTGCACATCACCCATGTGGGCCAATGTCCGCCTTCTTGAGTTCATGATAAATTATTGGGACCATGATTTGGGGATGCTCAACCTACAGGGTGAAACCTTGGAGATTACTACTAAAGACATGTATTTCATTACCGGTCTGTCACATCGAGGAGCACCGGTTAACTTAGAGGGCACTGGCCGAGGTGGTGACCCTTTAAGTGTTCAGAACTACATAGATGTGTTTTGCACACCGGGTACTCAGAAGAGAGGGAGCTGTGTCCCTATTGTACATATCCGTGACTTTACTCTACAGGTACTTGTGAGCACCATCGTGAGGATTTTAGGATCCTCTTCTTTACATTTGGCCACACGGAACCAAATGAGGCTGGCAGTTGACTATTTTCGTGGTGCTCTCTATGATTGGTGCTCGGGAGTTGTCCCTATCATGAAGAGACAAATGTCTGATTGCAAGAGAGGAAGACGAAAGAACTTTGGTCATGCGAGCATATTAGTTGCCTTCTTCTTTGAAAGAGTACCAGTATTGAGCCCTGCCATACCTTTACCGGTCCGATCTCCACGTCAGCCGAGGCTAAGCAGGTGGGGAGACATCTTCCTCTGTCAAGGAGGAGGAGACATAGTACATAGTGTATATGATGATGAATTTTATACCTGGTGGGAACGACAGCTACCGGCACTGGAGAAGTTTCCATATGCCGGCATGGACTTTCAAGGTGACCTAGACCTTGTCCTCCCTCTAGGAGGAGCATGGGGAGAGCTAGGTAAATAATTTTTAGTTTTTATCATTTTTCAAATTTTTATGAATTTTAAAATGATAGATATATACATATGTACAAGTCTTAATCCTATAAATGTATCAAAATGCAGATATTGAACCGGTCCGCCCTGAGGGACATCCACGCATGTTTGTTCGTCCTGTCATAGGCGAAGACCCGGGACTGATCAGGGTGCTAGAGGGGAAGCTAGCCAGGCTGACCCAAAGAGTACCTACCTTGCGGATAAAGCATATCTCGACTGCCATGCAGGAGTTCGTAGTTGGAGTTCCACCGGTCTATTTACGTATTTTCAGGCGAGTGGTCAAAGCGGTGCTTGTGTATATAGAGGCTGTGGAGGCTGCCGAAGCCGAAGAGGCTGAGGAAGCCAGAGTACAGAGAGAGCATTGGGACCAAGGTGGTCCAAGTGACCAGGGTGGTCCTGCGTAGATCTAGGACATTTTGATGGACTACGATCCACATTTTTGTATATTTTGTATATGACCGGATCCGAGGATCAGAATTGACCTATCTATGGACATATTTTACATATATATATATGGTTGTTGTTGATGGTTTATTTACAAATGTTTTTTATATGTGTGTTGTATATCTTTATGAAATGTGTGTTAGATGCCAATCTAAAATGTAATTAGCATATGCATCAGTCAATTGATTCTGATTTTGTGGAATGTGATTGAATATAATAACTTCAAAATTTCTTTCCAGTAATCTAATTTGCATGAACTGACGTAATAAAATAGGATTTCGTACCTGATAAGCTCGATTGAGATGGGAGACCACTAGCTGAGAGTCTAGACGAACTTCAAGCTGGGTGATACCACGTGACAAAGCATCCCATAGGAGCTCAATTACAGCCCTATATTCAGCAACATTATTAGAAGCAGGACCTAAACAAGCGCCTCCCACGACAACAAGTTGTCCTGAGGGAGAGTAAATAACCCATGTTGCTGAAGCTAGGTTACAAGTGTGATTGCTGGCGCCATCAGCGAACCCTATATACCTTTCAGAAGACATCTGCAACAACCAGCAGATAATATAAAAAACAAAACCAACAACCTAATGTACATAAAAATACATATAATACAAATACAAGAAAAATTGCTAAGCCTAAGCATAGTACTTCTTCAGGTAGAGCCCATTTCTAGGCTCAGGCAGCTTATTCCCATCAAAATCAACCAACTCATATGCGCCCTTCTTTAAAAATTTCAACACGACATAAGGTCCTAACCACATGGCCTTGAATTTTCCTGCCCCCAGGGGTTCTTTGTCTTGGTCCCAAAGCAAGACAAGTTCTCCTTCAGAGAAAACCCTAGGTTTGACTGATTTATCATACTGAGTTTTGACCCTATTTTTATGAGCTTGATTAGCAGTCAGCGCATCTCTACGCTGTTCATCCAGGTGTTCTAAATGTACCAAACGTTCCTCAAGCTCTGTCGTATCAGGTAACACATGAATAGCTATCTTTAAAGACGGAATTTCACACTCAATTGAAGTAACTGCTTCCACTCCATGAACGAGTTGGAAAGGGGAGAAACCCGTAGCATTTTTCACATTGGTTCGGTAAGCCCAAAGAGCAGGATATAGCATGATGTGCCAGTTAGAACGGGATACATCAATTGTACATTTAAGGATAGTTTTTAAAGTTTTGTTGACAGCCGCGACTTGACCGTTTGCTTGCGGATAGTACGAAGATGAATGTTCTTGTCTAAATCCGAGCATAGTAGTCAGTTACGTCATCATGTTATTTTGAAAATGACTGCCATGGTTAGTGACAATCACTTTGGGTATACCAAATCGCACTATAATCTGATTGAATACAAAGAAAGTTGTTGTTTCCCCATCGGCTTTAAAAGTAGGCATTGCCTCTGCCCATTTCATAAAATAGTAAATAGCGACAATGATGTATTTATGCCCCCCAGCCGAGGCTGGGTTTCATGTCATGTAATCAATCCCCCATTTCATGAAGGGTCCTACCGAGACAATGGGAAATAACGGAGCAGGATGTGACCGCATTTTCCAGGTGTAAAGCTGACACGGATGACAGTGCTTCACTGCTTCGACACAATCTTTAAAGATATTGGGCCAGAAATAACCGACACGTAATATCTTCTGGGTCGTTGCTAACCCAAATAAATGACCCCCACATGCTCCACTGTGGGAATCATTTAGGACAATCTCTGCTTCCTCATGGGTAAGGCAACAACGTAAGATGGAATCTACCCCCCGTCGATATAATGTATCTCCTATAATGAGGTAGCTCTTCGCATGAAGGCGTAATTTACATCGTTCCTCCCTTGAGGAAGCTGCAGGATACTTCAAAGTCTGGAGATATATAACAATATCTCCATAACAAGGATCAGAGGTGGATATCAAGAAGATGTGCTCATCTAGGAATGAGTCATCTTCAACAGCTACATTTTTTCAGTAGGAAATTCTGCTATAAGTTCAGCAAAAAATAAGGACTTCTTGGACTTAGCGGACTGGAAACCCAAGTCAAACTCTTGGAGAATGACTATCCATTTGTTAAATTTCCCCCCAACAATCCATCGAGATAAAACATATTGAAACGGATTCACATCCGCCACTACTGTGGTGGTCCTCAGTAAAATGTAGTGGCGTAACCTCTACACAGCATAAACAGCTACTAAGGCTAATTTCTCAACGTGGGAGTATCTAAGTTCAGGTCCGGGCAAAGCACGGATAAGATAATAAATGACATGCTCTATAAGCTTATCGTCCTCCTGGACTAGTACTACCCCAATGGTCGACTCAGATGCGGCCAAATATAATATAAAATCCCTAGAATAATCTGGCGGACGCAATAAGGGTGCCGATAACAAAGCTTTTTTCAATGCCTCGAAAGCAAGTTGTGCGGTTTCATCCCATAGAAATGGGGTGTCTTGTTTGAGAAGGCGCATGAAACCTTTAGTAATCTTGGCATAGTTAACAATAAAACGTCAAAGAAAATTAGACTTTCCTTGCAGGCTTTGAAGTTGCCTGATAGAACGAGGAGGAGGCAGATTTACAATAGCCTCAACTTTCAATGGATCCACCTGGATGCCTCTACTAGAGACAATGAACCCAAGCAATCTTCCTGACTCAACACAGAATACACACTTGTGGGGATTCAAGGGGATTTTATAATTTCTGCATCTCTCAAATATCAATCGTAAATGATCTGGATGTTGAATCCTCTTACGAGAATGTGCAGGAAGATCGTCAAGGTATGGTTCGACAATGGCTTTAATGTCATGGAAAACAAAGTTCATAGCCATTGAAAGGTTGCCCCAACATTTTTCAATCCAAAGGCCATTTTCTTGTATGCGAAGGTACCCCAAGGAAAAATGAAAGCAGTTTTATGTTGGTCTTCCGGTTTGATTTGAATTTGATTGTAGCCAGAGAAACCATCCATAAATGAAAACACCTCACTTCCTGCACAAGCATCTATAATCTGGTCTATAAATGGCATGGGATAGTTGTCCTTAGGACAGGCTTTATTGAGGTCTCTAAAGTCTGTACAGACACGAATAGTCCCCTACTTTTTATCAACAAGAACAGGGTTAGATACCCATTCCGTCAAAGCTATGGGATAGATCAAACCAGCCTTCAACAGCTTTTCAACTTCTACCTTCACAGCCGTCACTTTGTGCAGGTTAACAGGTCTTAACTTTTGTCGAACCGGTTTGGCATCAGGATATGTTTGGACTTCATGTTCAACAATCGATGGATCTATGCCTGACATCTCCTCATATGACCAGGCAAAGACATTGCGGAATTCCTTAAAAAGGGCAGTATAGATGGCAATCTCTTCAGGAGAGCAATTTGCACCTATATATATGTTTTACACGACATCAGGGTTCACAGAGATGTTAATAGGTATGGTGGCAGAAATATTTTCCATATTCCCCTCAGCAAACATTCCTTCCCTAGACAAGGGATTGATAGGTATATCAACATCTTCTGACAGTCTCAACTGAAACTCTTGATTTTCTATTCTGCTTAGTTCTGGAAGAAAATAGGAACGATGATGAAGATCCTCACAAATCTTACCACGTCCACTCATGGCTTCCAAAATGGCTTCTCCAGAAGGTAAAACCATGTCTAAACAATCTATAGAGTGCGAAGAGTTTTCCGCCCATGCAGGAAAATAGACTTCTTCCAGATCTTCCAAGACTATTAGAGGATTTGGAATGGAATCAACAGTGGCTTGCGTGATAGCTTGATAAGCTACCTCCACTGCCGATAAGGGCACTTCCGGTTCATGGGGGGATGGGAGAACCCAAGGATCAGTCCTATAGACAACTGTAGCTATGGACTTCCCCACACTAGTAGAACCAATATAATTAACCGGGGCTGGAAAATCAAACGTGCCCATCAGTGATGTGTACATTCTAGCCCCCAAGCTCTGTGCAACAGGTTTGACCTGATCAACCAATGGCACAGTGGAATCATTAGAATCTAAACGACCTTTTCGAGTATAATCAAGTTGATCAATAGTAACCAACTTGCCCTCATGTGGAAAAACCACTACACGAAAAACGGCCGACGCAATAGCGAACATCGCATAAGTCCAGTTCCTTCCTAAAAGCAAATTGTAGTCCAAAGAAGCATCAATCACTTCTACTTCAACAGACACTACTTTGCGTACCAACTTAATTTCAAAAGCTAGCAGGATACCATGCAGATGGAAGGACCCTCCATTAAAAGCAGTAAGCAAAGTGTTTGATGGGACCAACTCTGGGGATCCAAGAGCTTTCCAACAGGTCAAGGACATAACACATGTAGAAGCACCCTCATCAACAACTGCCCTTCCAATGGTCTTTCCACCATGGATGACATCTATTGATAAGGCTACATGGTAAGGTAGGTGAATTTTAACATCAGACAAATGAAATTTCACCATGAGACTCGATGCGTCCATGCTGCCTAAAGCTGCTAAGAGGGCATCCCGTTGGGCAGGACAACTCTGTAACACCTCTAAAGCTGGCATTGCACATGGGGTTTGAGCTAAATATTCAACCACGGAGTAGTTTGAAGCAGCCCTAGCATTAGGATTATGCAAGGTCTTCTTGAAGACACCTTTTAGTATCTTCGGCATAGTTTTAGTAGGCTTCTCTATTGTGAGAGGGTTAGAAGTTTCACCTACAGCTTACCCTTCTCAAGAGTCTATTTCTCATAATTTTTATTCCTTGTCTGCAACAAAGTCAAAGATCGAACCATGTTGATATAGTTTGGGTTAGGGGCACTTTGAGTGCCCCCTACTACATTAGAAGCTGAAGTAGAGTTCTGTCCTTGGGGAAAAGGATCCTTCAGGACAGCCGGTTGTTGAGCTTTAAGCAGCTTCTGGGCTTGATCCATAAGGGGACAAAGGTGAGTAAGGTGGTCCTTGTGGCACAACTTACACGGGAACTTGACCTTCTTATTTTCTTTATTGCCCCCATCAACATTGTTCACGGGATTTTGCTTGTTTTGGTTTCCCTCTCCCTTCTTTCCTTTCTTTTTCTTCCCACTGGGCTGCTGATTGCCCTTCTGAGAGGTTTGTGCAAAAACATTTGCACTCTGGGGGGGAGGGGGCAGCCTTTGCTTCCTCCGCCATAGACTGCTTGACAGACAACTGATGAAGTTGCTTAGCCAAGGATTCTACGGTGGGAGAGTTAACAGACCCAACCACACCATCGGCGTGGGGTCCAAGCTTAGGCTTCTCCGCATCGTGCGTAGGCCTTGGTGCCTCAGGGATGATCTCATACAAGATCCCAGATTGTGAATAAATTAAATCCACTTGCTGGGCCCTGAGAATGGATTCTTCTTCATTCGTCACTCCTGAGGTGGATACGTCCTTAGATATGTAGGGTAACAGGGATTTAAGGAACCACTCTAGAAGAAACTCAAGAGGGATAGTGGCTTTTATAAGGCTCTTTCGCCTCCTCCATTCTTGGATGTGATCCGAGATGTGGGTAGCCTTGTTCTGCCTAAAGGTAGACAACAAGTCCTTTCCGAAATCATATCAGACAGGAAGCTGAAAGTGGCTAAGAAATGCACTAGCCAAGTCCCAGAAACTACTGAAAGTAGTAGAAGGCAATTCAATATACCATTTTGCCACGGTACCTGTTAAGGTTCTCTGGAATAGCCTCAACCTAACTGAATCTTCATTCAATGAATTCAAAGAACACCATAAATGGAAAGTGGTGGCATGAGCCCCAGGATCTTCACAGACTTTGCCCTCGAATTTAGGGATGTCCGAGGGCAATTTGGTGGGAACAGGTGGCCATAAGGGGTCATGCCTCACCGGGTGATTCATCAATTTTGACAAATCTGGAAAATTTAAGGTTGCTAGGAATGGAAGTTTGGGTCGAACCGGGGTAGTAAATGTGCCAGCCTAGGGATTAGAGGGACTTGCCCTCGAATGCCCATAGGTAAAAGTGGGGTTTCCCCCTGCCACCGGTTGCAAAATGGGTAGATTACTCTGAAATGGATTCCATCCGTAAGCCACAGGATTGTGTGTGGGAGGTGCAGTATAAGAAGTTCGGGCCATCCCCATAGAAACAAGGGACTGAAAGATAGGAGCTAGTATCCCTCCGCTAATCAACGAAAAGGGAGAGCTCGTAAACGGAACTGAAATAAGAGTTTGGAAACTTTGTCCATAAGAGGCATTGTTCCCAAACTGCACTCCTACATAAGAAGGTGATGGCCCTACGTATGGAGTGGATGGGGGAATTTCCCCCCCATTCCAAGGAAATCCTTGGACGAATCACGAGGATCCTACTGGACCACTCTGGGTAGTATATGGAAAGGAAGAAGGAATAGTAGGTATACTGGGGATCCTAGTAACCATATCACCAGAAGTACCTTCTAGGTTTGAGTGAACCGATGGTTGAACCACCCGGCTCGCTGGAGTCAAAGGTGTAGAAGGTATACTAGATCTAGGGGCACCTACCAGGGGAGGTAGTACCCCTTCAACTAGAACGACTGAGGTGAACACAAAAGAACTTTCTCCCACAGAAGACATAATCCTACCCATAGGGACACCTAAAACAGGTGAATCAAAAGGTCTAACCTGAACGATCACAGGATCGTTTAAATCAGTCAAGGGTGTGTTAAAGTTTCTCGCAAACTCGTTAGTCTACAAGTCTTCTATCTCAACTATATCAAGATCAAAACGGTTAGCTATAAGTTCTGGTTCACCTAGAACTTCACTTATCCCTACCGGTTCAAATGAACCATCCGTGTCCAATCTCCGCCTTTGGGGTGGAGGTGGAGGCTCCAATGTGACGAGAGGAGGAAGGTTTCTCAACCTTCTTGAACTTCTAATAGGTTGGTCCTCCATGATTGAAAATTTGAAAAATCAAACCCTAAGGCCAACTAAACATAGGAAAAACCACAGAGCATACACTATAAAAATCCTAAAGCCTCAAACAATCAATCAAGGGTGAAAGATGTACTTTTCCGAAGAAAGCTGAAGAACGATTACTTGGCATCCTTTAAGTGGTTCTTAGGCACAAGTGGAGGAATCACCCAACCGCCCTCCTACACTTACAACAAGGGTTACCTTCCAAGCCCGTCCAAGGTGAACCAGAAATAGCCTTTCGGTTTACCTAGGTATGAACCCTAAATGTCAAGAGACTAAAGGCTACCTTAGCAATACCAACAGTTTGGGGGGACAGTCGCAAGCCTGACTCGTATGCATGGGCAGGGTAGCTGAGCCTGAAACTTTGTCTAGGACAGAATCCCCAGATGTGTAAAAGTCCTAATTTACGTTTCGACAAGGAATTGGAGGGTTATCTCCTCAGTCCAATGCCTCCACACGGCCTCGTGCTTGACTCCCGTTTGAGAGGAGCTTCCCAGATACAATTGATAAAGTCAAGGATTTACCTAAAGAAAGGTCCACTACGTCTGAATTTTAAAACTTATGGGAAGTTTAAACTTCCTATCCCACAAGTCTAGCCTAAGCTAGTAGGTGAAAGGCCCCTAAAAACAAAAATTACTAGTAAATTTTAATTATTGCATTCATTTTAAAGGGCTATTTCTTACACAGAAGGAAATGGAGTGATGAACTATGGTGTTTTGACTCGATAAGAAATAAAAAAGTAAAGGTGTATTCAAATCAAATTACCACTATTAAAGAAAACTTCTTTTCTTTTTGTAAATATATATTGATGAACAAATGCAACAATAAAAAGAAACTAAGCCTATGTTTTTTGTAGTTTTTGAGAGTATATTTTAAAACTGAAATGAAAACCTCTTATGCAAAAGCTTGACAATATTTTTCTTTTCACTTTTTAAAATGCTCAAACTCTACTATGCACCTAAAATGCACTAAACTTGAGTATACTTGGATCTTGTAATATCCCCAAATCCCGATATTTCTATTTCTAAGCAAATATGCGGATACAACTGGGCATGCAAACTGCCATGCAAAAATCCCTATTTTATAGCAAAAATTAGGGTTAGGGTTAGTGGGACAGAATGAACACTTACCACTGATAAGATGGCTAGACTGCTCCTGAGAGAGTATGAAAGCATCGATAACTGGATTGGAGATGGACAGATATCTTCTGCTTCCGGTGAACCCCCAGCAACAAGAACCCCACTCAGAAAAGGGTGACGCTTTTAGTGAAGGAGGTGTCCAATGATGTTGCTGATTTGCAGGACTGATAGCCTTCCATGCCGGAGAGAATGCCTAGTACATGCAGATTTTCTAAGATCTCTAGGCAGGATAGCGACTTGCTCCAGAGAGGCAGCTGCTCACACCCCCTGGGTCCCGAAATTGCTGATAACTGATCCGGATGAGCACAGACTGATCTGATAATCACCAGGTACTAGAGTATGATGCTGATGATGAGAAGGGTGCCTGAGTTTCAGAGTAAAGCTAAGATCTGAAGGCCCAGCAACTGATTAGGGATTTCTGGCTGAAAACCCCCCCTTACAGCTACACACGTGTCCCTGCAACGATCTATACCATATACTGGATAACTTATGAATGAATGTAAGAGAAAATGGTGAACCTGTATGGCTTACCCTGAATGAGAATAGGACAGATGTTTCACTGTCGAAATCCCGTTAGCTGAAGACTCTGTCTCCAACCCCAACTGCTGTGCAGCACGCTGTGCTGCTATCCAAGAGCTCCCAAAATAATAATCATCAAAAGTGAAGTCTCCTTTCACTTTATCCTCCTTTTATAACTTTCAACTGCGAAAACCCTAATCTTTGACCTAATTAGGTCACTTTATCTTCTAATTTGTAGTTTACATGCATGCATGCAGATGGAGACTTAATGAGTGCATGCATCATTAAATAATGCTTGGATGGCATGCATGAAGGTGGCCTTTGGCCCCGGTGGCCCTTCTTGACCTAATGATGATGCCCTAGATCTTCTATGGATGGCATCAGTCCTTAGCTGATTTCCTAGCTGTCAGTAACCGCTTGAACCCACAAGAATCGCATAGGTTAGTGGTTTTGGGCCTCAAAGCCTAATCGGAAGAGGACATTAAAGTCCTCCCTGCTTGAGATTGCTTGTCCTCAAGCAACTTCAAACTGGGATGCTACAATACCTGTTCACCTTCCCAGGTGGCATCTTCTGGCAGTAGTTCTTTCCATTGAACCAAGTATTCTCTGATTACCCTGTTCCTCAGCTTCCTTTGTCTAGTCTATATGACCCGTTCGGGAATAAGTATCAACAGTCCTTCATCATCTAAAGGAGGAAATTCTGTAGATGGAGTAATGTGTTTCCCAAGGGTCTTCTTCAGATTAGATACATGGAACACATTGTGAATTTTGCTTTCCTGTGGTAGTTCTAGTTCATATGCCACCTCTCCCACCTTCCTGATTATTCTATATGGTCCATAGAAGCGGGGTTTTAACTTCTCTGCTCCTTTCTTCTTAAGTGAGGACTGTTTGTAAGGCTGGAGCCTTAAGTATACTAAATCCCCTACCTCAAATCTCCGCTCAATCCTGTGTTTGTCGACATATATCTTCTGTTGATTCTAGGCTGTTTGTAAATTCTCCTTCGATGTTTTCAGAATGTCCTGACTGTTCTGTATCCAATCCTTAGCCTTAGGAGCCCTACTATCTCCAAATGTCAAATAGGCATAGTCCAAGGCCTCATAACCATATAATGCCTTAAAAGGAGTCATCCTAATAGACATGTGATAGGTAGTATTGTAGCAATACTCCCCTAGGTGTAGCCATTTGATCCAGGTTCGCTGCTGCCCTGCTACATAGTTCCTTAAATATCCTTCGATCCACTTGTTGACTATTTCTGTTTTCTCGTCACTCTGGGGCTGATAACTCGTACTATTAGCCAGTTCGGTCCCCACCAATCTGAACAGTTCTTGCCAGAAGGCACCCATGAATCTGCTATCCCGATCACTGACAATGGTCTTAGGTAAGCTGTGTAACCTGAAGACCTCCCTGAAGAATAACTCAGCTACTTGAGTTGCCGAGTAGTCTGATGATATCAAGAAGAAATGTGCAAACTTGGTCAGTCTGTCAACTACTACTTATAAACAATCTCGCCCTTGGACCTTGGGAAATTCTAAAATAAAGTCCATGGAGATGCTTTCCCACTTCTGTTTTGGGATCGGTAGTGGCTGGAGTAACCCTGCTGGATGGGTGTTCTCAATCTTGTTCTGCTAATAGATGCTACATTCCCGGACATGCTGCATAATTTCCCCCTTGAGGCCCTTCCATGAGAACCTCTCTCTGATCTGCCTGTAGGTCTTTAAGAAACCTTGACGCCCTGATAAAGGAGAATCATGGGCTGCCTAAATGATCTTTTTTCTCAATGTGGATTCTGGAATGAGGTATATCATGTTTTTGTAATAGATGATGTCATCAACAATCATGTACCTGTCATCCTGAATTTGCCTGTCCAATAATTCACAAGCGAATTTATTTTTGGAGTATTCTACTAAGAGAAGTGCCCTCCAATCTGTGGATATACTGCTGAGAGATAATGGGGCGGGACGCCTGGATAATACATCAACTACTACATTATTCTTACCTTTTACATACTCGATCTCGAAATCGTAGGCTTGTACTTTGCTGACCCATTTCTATTGTCGCTCATTCAGTTCCTTCTGCTCTAGGAAATACTTGAGGCTGTTATGATCGGTTTTGATTTTGAACTTACTGCCCACTAGGTACTGTCTGAATTTTGTGAGAGCATGCAAGATGGCTAGCATCTCCTTGTCATATATGGAGTAATGGCACTCGTAGTTCTTCAGTTTACGGCTTTCAAATGCAATAGGGTGATGATTCTGCATCAACACTACTCCTAACCCTTCCCCTGAGGCATCACATTCTACTACAAAGGGTTGTGAGAAGTCTAGTAATGCTAGAACTAGACAAGAACTCATAATAACCTTCATCTCCTCGAAATTTTTTTGTGCTAAGTCTGTCCAAGTGAACGCTCCCTTCTTGGTGAGATCTGTGAGGGGTGCTGCAAATTGGGACAGACCTAAGAAACCTCTCAATTCTATAACTATTTTTGGCACGAGCCAATCTTTGATAGCTTGGATTTTCTCCTTATC
>LPNX010097049.1:23692-52463 GCA_001517045.1 Pseudotsuga menziesii | reverse complement strand
AAGGGCATGACCAAAAACTCATAGTGACCATAGTGACAGCGAAAAGCTGTTTTGGAGATGTCCTGGTCCCTTACCCTGATCTGATGGTACCCCGAGTGAATATCGATCTTAGAGAAGTATTGAGCTCCCCGAAGCTCATCCATGAGTTCGTCAATTCTGGGAATGGGATACCTGTTCTTAATGGTCTTTTTTTTGAGTGCTCAGTAATCGATGCACATTCACAGTGTACCATCCTTCTTTTTGACCAATACTACTGAGGATGTAAAGGGGCTAGAACTGGGCCGAATATATCCAAGCTCCAGTAATTATTTGATTGTTTTCTCAATCTCATCCTTGTATCTTTTGGGATTCCTGTAAGGAGTGGTGATGACTACTTGTTTCCCATCCTTTAGCTCGATGATGTGTTCAAAACCTCGGTCCAGTGGCCTACCTGATGGAAGGTCCCGAAAAACCTTTTCATGTTTCTGTAGCAAGGTTTGAATGTCACTTGGGTGTTGTGTGCTGGTCTCTGGGGGTTTCCTCAAAGTGACCAAACATTCTGCAGCCCATTCTATATCATCCTGTCAGAGTACTACCTCCATTCTCTGTGACGAGACCGGTTTTGGGGGATAAGTGTTCATGCCCCTCAAAACTACCCGTTTGTCATCTGGCCCCTAGAACTCCATTTCCATTGCCCTATAGTCTGTAGTGTATTTCCCTATAGAATAAAGCCACTGAACACCCAATACCACATGAGTATCCGCTACATCCACTACATAGAAAGAGTCTATCATCTGATAGTTACCTAAGGCGACATTCAATTTTGGGATCCAGTAGTTGCACTCCATGCTGGAGTTCCCGGCTACTGCTACAGTGAATCCTTCGAACTTCTTGGTATGAATACCTCTCTTGGCTACCCAAGCGAAGTCAATGAAATTGTGGGTGGATCCCCCATCAATCAATACTCCTACTATGTGACCCTGTACTACTCCCTTGACCCTGAGAGTATGGAATCTTGGTACTCCAGATAATGTAGCAATGACACCCTCTGGTGTATCACCCTGGTGTGATTTCCCTTCAGTTTCCCGCAGTTCTTATGTGGCTTCTTGCTCATAGTCGTCCTCATCACTGTCTGAATATACCTCAATGTAGTGAGCCTTCTCCTTCCATGCACACCTGTGTCCTGGTACCCATGGTTCCTGACAAGTGAAGCATAGTTTCTTCCTTCTCAAATCTTTCCTAGTGTCCTCGTCTAACCAAGTTTTCTTGGGCACATCCTGCTGGAAAGGTTTCCTGTCCTTGTCCCTAACAGGAAAATTGGTTTTCAGTGGGAATTTGTTTTTGGGGACTGAATCCTAAAGATCTCTTGCTCTGCTAATGGCATCCTACAGAGTGAGGGTTTTGTAGGCTTTCACCCATCCCCGTAGTGACTCTGTGAGGGCCTTAGTGAATAACATAGTCAATCTGCTCTCTGACACGTCTATTACCATAACGGCTATCCTCTGAAATTCTGAAATGAAAGCTATTGCACTATCGGTCTGTTTGAGTTGAGCCAACTCCCTGAAATGTATCTTTGGATCTTTCTTGTCAAACCTCTCTATGAGCTTCTGAGTAAACTCACCGTAGGAATGTATGGTGTTGTGACCCAATGTCACTAGTCCGTGGTACCACCACTCATGAGCCTCTCCGTACAGGTGAAGTGTAGCCAATTTAATGGTGTATGTCTCTGTCATGTGGTTGAGTTGGAAATAGGTATCCAACTTTTGAACCCATATCCTCACTGATCCTCTGCGAGTCCCATCAAAGTTTGGGATGGTCAACCTGCTCAAGGTCTTTTGCAGCTCATAGTTGTGATTGAAACCCTTGTTGAAATTCCTAGGCCTGTTCCTACTCTTCATGTTGCAGAAATCTGAAAAAGACATGGCAGCATGAAACTCATCCCGTAAGTCTCTATACTCCTGTAAATAAGCCCCAAAAGGCTCTCTAGGTTCTACCTGCATGACCGGGCCCCCTACTGTATCTGCCAAGAAGTGAGGCATGGTAGGACTAATAGAAGGTCTAATGTATATGTGTGGAGTATTCTGAATGTTAGTGTACGCTATCTTTCCACTGCTGCTTGTAGATCTCCGATCTACTGGTGAGGGAGGTGTACTGTTGATACCTGTTTCCGATTTCGCTGATAATCTGTTGATTGCATTGAGTACATCTTTTTGTCCTTTGGCTAGGTCTTGCAACGCAGATACCAAGCTGCGAAACTCCATCCGATCCTCTTCTCCCATTCCTTTTCCCCTATCCGAGTGTATACCTATTTGTTCCATATTTGAATTGGTATCTTCTAGTTGGATATCCTCAAACTCCCCTGTGTATCTACTCTTCCTCCTCCTATAGGTTACAAAAGGGTCTCCTCCTGTATTGATCTAAGTTTCATTTCTTAAGCCCACAACTGGCTAAGAAGATAGCTCTGATACCACTGTAATATCCCCAAATCCTGATATTTTCTATTTCTAAGCAAATATGCTGATACAACTGGGCATGCAAACTGCCATGCAAAAATCCCTATTTTATAGCAAAAATTAGGGTTAGGCTTTGTGGGATAGAATGAACACTTACCAATGATAAGCTGGCTAGACTGCTCCTGAGAGAGTATGCAAGCACCGAGAATTGGATCGAAGATGGACAGATATCTTCTGCTTCCGGTGAACCCCCAACAGCAAGAACCCCAGTCAGAAAAGGGTGATGCTTTCAATGAAGGAGGTGTCCGATGATGCTACCGATTTGCAAGAATGATAGCCTTCCCGTGTCGAAGAGAATGCCTGGTACATGTGGAGTTTTTGACATCTCTAGGAAGGATAGCAACTTACTCCAGAGAGGCAGCTGCTCACACCCCCTGGGTCCCGAAATTGCCGATAATTGCTCCGGATGAGCACAGACTGATCTGATAATCATCGAGTACCAGAGTATGATGCTGATGATGAGAATGGTGTCTGAGTTTTGGAGTAAAGTTGAGATCTGAAGTCCCAACAACTGATTAGGGATTTCTAGCTGAAACCCCCCCCTCCCTTATGGCTGCACACGTGTCCCTGCAACGATCTATACCATATACTAGATAACTTATGAATGAATGTAAGAGCAAATGGTGAACCTGTATGGCTTACCTTGAATGAGACTAGGACAGATGTTTCACTGCCAAAATCCCATTAGCTGAAGACTCCGTATCCAACCCCAACTGCTATGTAGCACGTTATGTTGCTATTCAAGAGCTCCCAAAATGATAATCATCATTTTTCTTTATCCTCCTTTTATAAATTTCAACTGCAAAAACCCTAATCTTTGACCTAATTAGGTCAATTTATCTTCTAATTTGAACTTGCCTTGCATGCATGTGGATGGAGACTTAATGAGTGCATGCATCATTAACTAATTCTTGGATGGCATGCACAAAGGTGTCCTTTGGCCCTAGTGGCCCTTCTTGACCTAATGATGATGCCCTAGATCTTCTATGGATGGCATCAGTCCTTAGCTGATTCCCTAGCTGTCAGTAACCACTCGAACCCACTGGAATCACATAGGTTAGCGGTTTTGGGCCTCAAGGCCTAATCGGAAGAGGACATTACAGATCTAATCAACTGTATAAAACAAACAAACTGAAGTAAACAGGTCAAAAGAACCAAGAATCATCCAACAAAGGGAGACTAGGAACCCTAGCTTGGGTGCACACAATGACACAAGATCACTGTAAACTCATAAAGGTAAGTGACAAACAAACTACTATCAAGAAGATAGACTGGAAAAACAATGCCCAATACCCTGATCACTAATTTGGACAGAAACACTTCACCCTATAACCCAAACAGGCCAAGCTACTTCAACATGCAAACAGAAGACAATCCAAACAAAAGAAACCCAAGGGCTTTACGAAAAAGCACAAAGTGTGGTCACCAAAGTCTTCAGACAAACAACATAGTATCCATAAAGAAATCCAACTAACAAACAGGAATTACACAAAGAGAGGGACAAGAAAACCCTATCCTAAAAAATCCCTATTTCTAGGCTTGTACGCGACTGTTTAGAAGGGAAACTCGTGTAGTGTACGCGACTGTCCAAGAGAGAAACCCGCGTATGCAGGCCTCTGTACGCGACTATGTAGCAGAGAAACCCGCGTATAGGTACAAATTTTTTCTCAAAAAATAAGAAAAATCCACAAGGCTTTCAAACACTGTGACAAGGACAAACCAAGATAAAAGACCACACACAAACTTCAAAGCAAATACTGGTCAGGGGTGACAGAAACAACCTACAACAGTCTGGGATCCCTAGCAGAGTCACTAGTTCTGTTGTACAGGAATAAACACCTTATAACCGAAGGTATGGGGTTACCAACATACTCATGAAACTTGTAGGAAAACGACTCTAGAGTGTAGAAAAGGAAATAGGAGGATAGAGAAGACTCACCCGATACAAGACGGTTGATCCTAGCTTTGTCATCTTCTGCTCTGCTTCTCCTCTGAAGCCTTCTAGGATGCTTCTCCTTCACCTGTCAAGAGCAAATCCTCCAAATGCAAGATGATACATGTATATAAAGCAGGTTAGATAAATCATATATAGAGTGCTTAATCATAAATATTCATCAAACCATGATACATGAAAGACATTTAAGACACATATGGAAGAAGGATTCTCTTTATTAACAATAATGAATGAGTTCAGATTACAACCCAACGCCTGAGACAAGGACTCCTCTACAACCAAAGGATTCTGAGTTCCACTGCTCCAAAGACTTCTGAATAAACTCCACCAACATAACTTTGCTCTCAAGTATATGTGATTAACACCCTCCCCAAGGCCTTTATTTATACTTGGTGAAATAAGGCAGTTTCGAGGGTTGAGGAGGTTGAGACAGTTAAGGTGATTAAGGTTAAGGGCTTAACAAATCTCAAATAATCGCGAGTTTTTATTTTTAATGTCAAGGGAGGGTGTACGTGGGTATCAATACTGGCAACTCACGTATGACACGCGAGTTGCTCTAAGGGTAACCCGCGTACAAATCTGTACACGAGATGCAACAACCGATACTCGCGTACAACACGTGAGTTGCATATAAGAAGAGTCGCGTACAGGACTTGACATATTTAAAAGGTAAAAATAACCAGCTGGATGGATGAGAAATGTAGTTCATAATATGCCCATCTATAGTGTTTTAGGCAACCCTCAATCCATAAATGTCCTTTTGTGTGCCAACATAGTGAATGTCGGCACTCAGATGGAGAGGTGCTATTCAGGTGAATAACATGTATTCAACCTCAGAAAATTTTAAACTCATTGGTTACATTGACAGTGACAATGGAGGCAACATAGATGACAGGAAAAGCACATCTAGGTACACATTTCATTTTGGTACAGGTTTTGTTTCATGGGCTTCAAAGAAACAGCCCATAGTAACTCTATATTCAGCTGAAGCAGAGTATGTTGCAGCGACAAGTGCTGCATGTCAAGCTGTCTGTATGAGGAGAGTCTTAAAATACTTGTCACAGAACCATCAAGAACCGACAACAATCTTCTGCGACAACAATTCAGCCATAGCATTATCAAAGAATCATGTGTTTCACAATAGAACCAAGCACATCGACACAAGGTTTCATTTTATAAGAGAGTTGGTGAACGACAAGGAAATTTGTTTGGAATTTTGCAGGTATGAAGACCAACTTGCTGACATCTTCACAAAGCCATTAGCAAAGGATACTTTTCAGTATCTGCGTAGTTATCTTGGAATGACAAGTTCTCCACAGTGAACTCTGTCATAAATAAAGCATGTTTAAGATCTGAAACATTTTGTAAATTTTGTTTTAAAAATCCCCATTTGTTTATAATTAAGGGGGAGTGCTGGAAAATGTAATTACTCGCAGATATGTGCCTGACTCTTAGCCGACTCTGTCAGAGTCTGTACAAGTCAAGTTCTTGTCTGTCATTCTGACAAGAGGGGAGAGTCCACGATTCGGCAATGTAAACCAGTCAAATTTATTTCTGAAGCTAAGTTGTTAGGTAGATAGTTATTACAGTCTTTAATAGTGAGTCAGTCGGCCCATGTAGAAGCAATCTTCAGGTTTCCTATAAATAGAAGAAGCAAATTGTAAATTAGGTTAGAGAGTCAAGAGACACAATAGAGAGATAGCAACTCATGGTGAGAAAGAGAAGTAAAATCTCAAGCTTCTATGTATGTGATTTAGTTGAAGAGTCAAATCTCTATAGATCGACAAGTCTGGACTGACCAGTTTGTAATCGACAAGTTTGTAATACTTTGTTATTTCCGCATAGTTAAATATATGAAATAGTTCATGGTTGAATGCATGATTATTTAGCCGCACATATTTCCAGATTTACTTCTGTAAATGTATTTTACAATTACTGTTAAGTGAAAGATCAAAGAACCCATAAAATTCTTACCGCATGAAAGTTCCAGGTTTTACGGCACATTGGTTGACTCAAGTCTTCCTACATATTTGGGCATATGTTTTATAAGTTATTTGGATTTGTAAATGTGTCTATTTTACTTCATCTTACTCACAGGTGAAAATCATTTGTAATTTCTTAAGTCTTTAGACTAAGAAACACACTCTGTAGATTTCGACCAATGTGAACCGACTAAGTTGGTTGTGTGAACTGACTTGGGTGATTGGTTGAGTCAGCCGACCGAGGTGAGCCGACTTGGTCGAAGAGAAGAATTCATTCGACTTGGTTGAAGAGAAGAGGTTAGCCGAATTGGTCGAAGTTACTGACTTAGATGTAACAAGTGGTCGAGGTAAAATCAGTCGGTAGAACCGACAAGTAAGTCGAAGTAAATTTAGTCGAGTGGTAAGACCGACTGAAATTTATAAACTTGTCTAGTCGGGAGATATACAAGTTTCACTCGACAAGTGAAAAAGAAAAAGTGGTCGGCGTGAAAAGTGAAAATTAAATTTTAATATCGACTGAGCCCTAAACTCAAGTTTAGTCAGCTTGGTTTTGGCTAACATAGACGAATTTACAAATTTTATTATAAATAGTTATCAAGATAAAATTAATTTACAAACATGTTTAATGAATAACAAATGTATATATTAAGACTATAAGTAATTAAACAACAACTATACTAACCCTGATCATACACTTATAACTACTATCCTAAATGTTACACTTCCTCATTAAACAACAACATCCACGTCCATACACTAATGCTCATGATCAACCATAAATAAAACTTTTATGACGTTTTACTAAAATAATTGAACTTCAAAAATACGTTAAGAAAAATTATTTACTCATTAAGTAATACGGTTTATAAAAACAATTAACCGTATTTGATGGGAAAAACACCCCGTGACATTTTTCCTGTCAAATTCCAACGCTGCTCACCCACTATGAGGAATTCAACAGTAGATTCGTACTGCTCAGGATCATACACTTGTAAATAATAATCCCAAAAGATATTTGGGAGCTTCGGTGTTTACTTGTGCAGCATATTTCTCGCGACCGTAGCATGTGGAAGTAATTAATGTAAGTTGTCATCATCCTAGTGCTCTCTTCCTCCTCTTGAGAATGATCGTGAAGAGACTTCACGACCACCTCCGATGAGTGGGGTTCATCGAGGACTATATCTGGTTGTGGCGATGACATCTCATCTTGTGTTGTTTCATACCTCGCCTTCTTTTCTATGTGCTCCGCCATGAATCCATGTTACTAGTTGTATCTCCTCAAATTTTGTGGAATATACACGCTGTCACAAACTCCATCCTTTTCTCACAACATAGATTCCACAATTTGATGGGCGCTCTTTAATCCAGGCATATATACGATTTATTGATATAGTAATACCAAGTAATGCAATGCTTTTCATGATGAGTGATGATTGTATAGGGATTCAAATAGATTTGTGCGTTCAATCTTCAACTACCAACCATTTTGGATGCCATCGCCTTCCATAAGTACACGACAGTTTATCAATTTATTACTTGGCTTTCAGTTTATAAATTTATTCAAAGCAACTTTAAATCCTTTGTTAGTCAATTTAAATATTTGTGGCATTTATTTTGAAGTAAAATTAAAAACCAACTTAACAATTTCATTATATTGGCTCGTAGTTTCTCCATCTCGACAGTTCCCAGTAAAGTTGCAGAATTATTCAAGTTTGGAGTGATGGATGTAGACTATAAATGGTGAACAAGTTCGAATAACCTAGTCACTTGATACTCTGTTCACTTGCAAATCATTTTTGTATTATTGTTATTTTATTATGTTAGATAATCATATGAGAAAGTGAATGGTACTCTTACATCTTATTTTGGAATCCTTGAAAAGTAAAAGTAAATCAATGGTGTTCTTACATTTCATTTATAAGTTCTTTAAAAGACACATCTTCATTGGTTGTCGTTTAGCTCTATATACAAATTAAAGATGTTGGATTTCAAGAAAAAAAAATCAATGAATAACTTAAACCCAACGACCTAAACAATCACTACACATGTATAGAAGTTTCACTTTATAGTTCAATTTTGATAATGTTAAAAAGTTTGGTAGAACAATAGATTATATTAAGTTGATTTAAATAAAATTCATGGTAGTGCTTGATGAACGTTGGGTTTCTATCAAATTTATATTTATACATGCTGAAATGTAGAAAACATAGTATGTTTTGGATCCTATGAGTATCAAGCTCAAAACATGACAGTGAAAGTACACAAAAACAGTAAATACCCAGATTATCTTATTGTCTAGTTTTTGTATCAAGGAGGTCAATTAGTGTGAAATGTTGTCTTGATTAAAAGACATGTTTCATGTTTTTAAATGCATCTACATGTAAACAAATACAAATATCTACAACATGTAATGGTGGTGCGATCAAATGTGTTTTTCAATGCATTCTTGCTTATAACTTCTTAACAAAGTCACACTTTTCAGAAAACATCGAATGCCATGAAACAAGAGTTTTAGTTTCAACGCTAATGTTATAAGAATTTTGGTTTTAACGCTAATGTTACAGGGAGGCTATGTAATTTAGATCTCCATACCAATTACCAAGTTATCTGTCTTTTAACACCTATAATAATAAAAAATTCATGGTGGTGTGTTGGTCGTAACGAGAGGCAAGTCTAAAAGGAAGGCTGTGTTAGGGGAGGTGCTAAATATTGTTCAAACATTTAAGGTATAAACATAATTTTCATAAATAAATATAAAAGTTGATGTTTTGTAAAGTTGTAATTTTTTTTTTTAAGTGCTGGTGGAACGAAGGCGACGTCTAGGGTTTTCCGAGGTAAAGCAGGGCGACGGGCGGCCAGGGCACACTGGTCTGCCTTTGGGCGACGGCTCCAGGCCCCCGACAGTGTGCCATGGCGGCATTGGGGCAGGGGGATAGCGCCCTGGAAGGAAGGGATCCCGTACTCGGATGGGAGGAGCATGCCAAGGAAGGAAAGGGAGGCAGGAGTCACCCAGGCTCCAAGTCCAGCAAAAAGGCTGGATTGGGGGGTTGCTTACCGAAGACTGCCTCCATCCCAGTGATCCAAATCATATCTGAGGTAGTCAAAGGAAAGATTGAGTCATGGAAGGAAAAATACCTAATAGGGAAATTTGTGGGGATATGGTCGAAGGAGAAAGACCTGATTAAATTGGATAAATGGTGTGTGGAACACTAAAGGCCACTACGACCTTCAGTTAGGCTCAAAGGGTTTCTTTACTATCATCATTTTTAACCAGGAAGAAAGAGATAGAGTCATGGAGGGAGGCCCATACTTCTTCTTCTTGGTCGGGTTATACCTCCGCTCATGAAAAAGCGTTTTAACACAGAGACAGAGGACATGATGGTCGCCCTGGTCTGGATTCGCCTCTTCTCTCTTCCGGACGAGTACTGGGATATGGAGACTCTGAGGGACATAGGAAACACTCTAGGGGAATTCATAAAAATAGCAGAACAAACCAAGATCCAAAGTATACCTCCTTTGCGTGGATCTGTGTCTATATGGATCTTTCTAGAGAACTCCCAGAAGCAATCAGTCTAAACTGGGAAGATGAAGAATGGATCCAACCCATCGACTATGAGCAAATCCCCTTCAGATTCCATCACTGTCATGACTATGGTCATCTTGGAAGGAATTGCCCCAAACTTAGCCCTGGGGCTGAACCATCTGCTTCCCCTCCGGGTAAGGACCTTGAAACAGATGGATTCACTCAGGTCAAGAACAAAAGGAGAAGCAAAGGGGGAGGAAAACCCAATACAAGAAAGGAACTGGTGACAAAGGAGACCAGACCAAGGAATCCATTTGAGGCCTTAGGGTCAATGAATGAGGATGAAGGAGTCCCAGCTAAGAAACTGGCTGCTGAACAGCAGGAATACGTCATCAAAACCCCAGAGGAAGAGGATGTCTAGCAGATGGAAGGAACGAAGGAGGAGGAAAGCGAAGACATGGAACTAGGCGAGCTAGACCTGGACGTAATTGAGGAAGAATGTGGGAAGAAGGGTCAAGGTTACATCTCAAGACACCAGATCGAACTCCTACAGGAGGCAATCATTCAAACGGGTGCCCTTGAGAGTCTCAGGATTGATCCAGAGGCCCATAAAGGTAGTAAGAGGAAATCCCCAGAAGAGGAGCTACAAAGAGGAAGGAAGACGAATAAACAGTGCATAGCAGCAGTGGGAGTTCGATTGATCAAATTCGGCCAGTACCCCACAATCAAGGCGGCCTTCTCTGAAGTTGAAAAGAGTTTTCAATGAAGATCATATCATGGAATATAAGGGGGTGTGGCAACCCCAGGAAGTGGAAAACGTTAAACAGGAAAATTAGGCAGGAAACCCTAGATATTCTTTTCCTCCAAGAAACAAAGTGTAGCCTTGGGGGTTTAGAGAAGATTAAGGACAAAATTTGGAAAGGCAGTCATCTCATGGCTCTAGATGCAGTTGGACAATCTGGAGGGGTGGAAATTTTTGGCAGCCTTGGACTGTGGAGCTCTCTGACTGGCGGGCCAATAAGTTCGCTCTCATGGCAGAATTCTGCTTTTTGGATTCAGGGGTGAAGAGCTCCTTGGGGAACATTTATGGCCCCATCAATTTGCCTGAGAAGTAGTCTTTAATGGATATCCTCAGCTGGTTCAAAGAGAAAATGGGGAGAGAAACCTGGGTGCTCGGTGGGGATTTCAACCTGATTGCCAACCTTGGGGAGAAGAAGGGAGGAAGGCAAGTCCTAGACAAATGCCAGGAAGCTTTCTGCAAGTTTCTATCCCAGAGCTCGTTGGTTGATGTTGAGACAGGGAATGGCTAGTACACTTGGAACAACAACAGAAGAGGGGAGCATTTGGAAGCCTCTCACCTGGATCGCTTCTTGTTGTCTGAGAATATCATGCACAACACAGGGGGAGATTATGGCCGATGTTCTCCCGGCAACTGGCTCGGACCACTGGCCCATTTGCATTTCTTGGGATTGGTCTTTCTCTCCTATGGGAAAACCTTTTCATTTTGAACACTTCTGGATGGAACAAAAAAACTTCAAGGATCTTGTTAATCAGTGGTGGCAGGAGCTATTCCCCCCCCCCAGGAATCGTTATGTATCGCTTTCAGCAGAAACTCATGGCTTTGAAAGCCAAAATCCACATGGGGAACAGGGAGGAATTTGGGAACATCTTTGAGGTAAAAAGAAAGTTGATAAACGAGCTGGACCTCATTAATAAACAAGGTATGGAAGTAGGTTGGGATGAGGGCATGAAAGTTAAAGAAAAGGACTTAATGAGTCAGCTTGAGGATAGGGAAAGGCAGGAGGGAATATTTTGGCAACAGAAGGCGAGGGTTAATTGGCTGCAGGAGGGAGAAAGAAATACCAAATTCTTTCATAACTCGATGATCCAGAACATGAATAGTTATAGAATCTAGAAACTTAAGAAAAGGGACAATAGCAGGGTGGAAACCAGACGGGAGATTGAAGTTGAACTCACACAACACTTCTTTAAGATTCTCAATGAATATGGTGGGGATAGAATTCGGGATATTGAGTGAATCACCAGCTTAGTTCCTAGGGCAGTCACTGGTGAAAACAATGAAATGCTGACCAAGCCAATAGGGATGCAGGAGGTTGAGGAAGCTGTCAACCAAATGGCCCTGGGAAAAGACCCTGGACCTGATGGCTTCACAACCAACTTCTTTCACCACTTCTAGGACTTGGTCAAGGAGGAAGTGCTGGGTATTATGGAGGAATCTAGGACCAAAAGGGGATTCCTTAAAGCCTTCAATGCTACCTTCCTCACTCTAATTCCCAAAGAGGTAGGGGCAGACACTCCTAACAATTTCAGACTAATAGCGTTATGCAATGTCATTTACAAAATTATCTCCAAGGTCATTGTGAATCAGCTCAAACCCCTTCTTCCGAAGCTTATTAGCCTAGAGCAGTTGGGTTTTGTGGAAGGAAGACAAATCCTGGATGAGATTATTCTTGTCCATGAGGTGCTGCACTCACTCAAAATCACGAGGGCTCCAGGTATGATGATCAAGCTTGACATAGCAAAGGTGTATGATAAACTAAGCTAGAAATTTATGGAGAAGATGTTGGAGGTCTATGGTTTATCTCAAGGTTGGGTGGAATGGGTCATGGGTTTAGTCACAATGCCCTTCTTCAACATCCTCCTTAATGGTTCTCCGACTAACACTTTCTAGACCTCTCGTGGTATTAGACAAGGAGACCCGCTGTCTCCTTTCCTCTTCATCCTAATGGATGAGGGTCTGAGTCATCTCATCGCTGCCCAGGATGGCTGTGGGGAAATAAAGGGAGTAAAGGCTCATGATGGGGTGCCACCTAAGACTCATCAACATTTCATTAATGATACTATGCTCATGGGGCACCCTTCAGTCCAAGAAGCGCTCAACTTCAAGAATAGCTTGGATATCTTCGCAAGGGCCTCAGGCTTGGTAGTCAACCCAAATAAATATTAGGTCTTCTTTGTTAAGACTCCTCCGGCCACTCAAAGGAACATATTAAGGGTCTTGAGGTTTTCGAGAGGGGCTTTCCCATCCAAATACCTTGGGATTCCCCTAGGGTTAAGCAGGCCGCAAAAGGAGTCCTGGCAGGAGCTTTTGGATAGACTGAAACAAAAACTTTCAAGCTGGGTGTTGCGTCCCTTAAATTTCCCCAGCAAATTGATCTTGGTCAAATCCATTTTGCAGGCTATGCCGACCTACCTCTTCTCTATATCGGCCACCCCCAAGTCTATCCTCAAGGAAATTCAAAGTTTACAACGCAATTTTTTATGGGGGGAGGCACGAGGAGAAGGCTAAATTCTCTCTGGTGAGTTGGGAGGATGTATGTAGGCCAAAGGAGCATGGAGGTTTAGGCCTCAGAGACCCTGAAGTGATGTCAGAGATCCAAGGAGCCAAAGTTTGGTGGCGATGGGTAAACCACACCTCAGAGCCTTGGGCCAAACTCTGGCACATAAAATATGCTCGAGACAGGCCTATACAGCAATTGATTAGATTCAACGAATCCCCAAGCGGTTCCCCCTGATGGTTGAAAGCATTGGCTAGTAAGACTATAGTCCAAGAGCATAGTTTCTGGGAGATCAGGGATGGCAACAGGGCAAAATTTTGGGAGGATTTGTGGAACCAGCTTCCCATCCTTGGCAGATATCCGAGATGGGCTCACATCAAGGATCAGGCGATTGAGGGGGGCAATATCCAGGTGAATCAGTCTTGGATGTTTGGAGCTCACATGGAGCATCATCAATGGGAATTTCAGGAGAAACTTGAGCCCACAAGTGAGGCGGATTGGGAGGCCTTTCAGGAAGAACTGAGCAAACACTTCATCAAGATTCAGGAAGGTCCTGATGTCTTAAGATGGGGATACACAACTAGAGGTTCCTTTAACATTAAGGAGGCCTATAACATCAGGATCACTCGTCACGTCACAATTTATGACATATGGAAGAAAATTTGGGCAGTGAACCTCTGGCCCAAGGTTGCTCTCTTTGTTTGGCTGGTTGTCCGGGGGAGGATCCTCACCTGTGAAAAATTATGAAAGCGGGGGGTATAAGGACCCTCTCAATGTTTCCTGTGCTACCGAGAGGAGGAATCCATGAGCCATCTTTTGGACAGCTGCACTTATGTAGCAGCAGTGTGGGACAAAGGAGTGATGGGATTTCGACGGAGTAATAAAAGGCACAGCCAACCATCTCAAAATCTGCGAGAATGGCACCCAAAAGCTTACAAGAACCCTATCATCAGAACAATCTAGGAAGCCTTCCCAGGTATGGCTATGTGGTGCTTATGGAAGGAACGCAATGCTCGGATTTTCAAGGACCAGGGTAAAGATGTGGAGGTGGTGTAGAAAATGGTAAAGGACAACCTGTTATCTTCCATCCAATGCATGCAGTGGCATGATCAGGACAAGATTATCCCTCGTGAAGAAGCTCAGATTGCTGCAAATTGGGGGCTAGATAGATCCATGATGAATGGTCTATGACAATGAGATAAGATCTGTCAACCCTCCAGCCCAAACATCTAGTCTTCCCCTCCCCCTCAAGTCTTCAAGCTTAATTTCGATGGCGCATCCAGAGGAAATTCGGGTCTGGCGGGATTTGGGGGTCTTTGCCACGACCACGATCGCAGGATTACGATGGTGTTCTTGGGATCAATAGGGAAGGATACCAATAACTCTACTGAATTGGAAGGCATAATCTGTGGCCTCGAGGTGTCGATCAAGGGTGGCTATTTTCCTGTGATCATCGAAGGCGATTCCAACATTCTCATCCAGACAGCTAAGTAGTTGACGAATGGGCAGACGTCTAAAAAAGTATCTCCTAGCTAGTGCCTTGCTTACCGGCTAGACCAGCTTCATGCTCTCCTTCAGTCCTACTCGGCAATTTCCTTCTGCCACGTTAGACGGGAGGCCAACAAAGCTGCCAACCTGTTAGCAAATACTGGCTTGGAAGGTGGACTGGGATTTTGATGCGACAGACTGGAGGCTTTTGGAGAGGAGGAATGGTCCCAACAGTGTTTCCATCTGGCCGCAAGGGACATGGACAAGGAGGCACATATGGCATGTCCGAAAGGTGGTAGGACAGGTGGGGATAGGAGGCGCAAGCCTAATGTTGTGCGGTCGCTCTGGTTTAAATGCCCGTCGGTTCTGGTGGCTGTACTGCACCATCATTTTGGTTCATGCTGCTGGGACTGATAAGATAGGTGATATGTGACGGGATCGTCAGCAGGATTGGGTTCTTAATTACCATGGGAAAGATAGTGTTGTCTCTGGTACGAGGGCTATCGTTCTCATGATATTCCTAACACACGCTAAGGTCAAGGATGGGAGTGCTCCCATGCACACCCCTCTCTCTTATTCTAAGCAGGCCGGGCCTCACACCACTGAGTATCAAAACAAAGAGTTCAGGCTCCCGATTCCTACTTCTGCCCCGTTTTGCTCTCTGGCGTTTGCTTCTGCGGATGCATCCCAACGCCGCTTCCTGCTGCTCTCCTTCCACCTGCAGCTTCGTGTTATGGCCCCCAAGTGGCAATTCAAGAGGGATGTTTGCACTAGAGAAGCGTCTGGTCATTCTGCTGAAAAAGGGAAAGCCATTATGCGTCGGACCCATCAAACCACTAGGGCTCAACTCCAGGCTCAAGAGGAGGCCGAGAATTTCAAAGAGCACATTCCGCTCAGAATTTGCAAGGAGGTAGAAAGGGTGGTCGAGGAGTTATGGGCTGAGGTGAAAGGTATGCCGCGGGAACTCCTGCATGCGGAGGTGGCGGACTAGGTCCTGGATCCTGGAAACACTGCAGGACGCGCCTTCGCCTACGATCGTATGCTGATGACTTATTGGGTGACTATGCGCCTGGTGGGTCATTCTTCAGTAATGCAGGAAGCCAAGAGAGAAGGGGAAACGGAACCAGTGCCTTTCTGGAAAGATCACAATAGCGAATGCCACACTATGCACCAAAAAATTGACATCCTTGCGGCCAGTTTGGGTTTTCCTTTTCACCCAGTTGATCGACGAGCTCTGGAGTATGCTCGGCCACGGGAAAGGGACAACAGAAGTGATCCACTGGAAGCGGGAGGTCCGGTGAGCTTCCCCAACATGACAGTATCCCAGCTAGCAGCTGCGGCCCCCCCCCCCCCCATCTATGGCGCCCCATTGGGGTCTTTCTCCTCCTGGTCAGGTCTGACTCTCTTTAATGTATGAGTTTTTTCAGGATTTAGTTTTTACTAGTAGTTGCTTAGGTATTCGATGTAGTAGGAGTAGTGGTAAATATGTAGTTAATGGGGATTTACGAATTTATAGGCATTATAGAAATTTTGTTTCGATGGGGGAAGGACAGCTTTGTAATTTTGTTAAGAATTATGATAAGACTGTATGTAAAAGGGGGGACTGGAAGACATGGAAAAATTCTGTATATTTTTTGCAAAACAGACCAAGTCTGAATCCGGAAAGGGTCCAGCCGGATTGGATCAAGGCCACCCCGGTTTTGGGGTTGCTCTAGATGATTATCTGCTTTGTAATTCTCGTTCTGTAAAGTAATACAAGTTTTATTTACAAAAGAAGTTGTAATTTTTTTATTATATCACTCTTTACTAAAGTAATTTGTGAAAAAACAATTCATAATAATTTTTAATTGTTAATAATTTTAGTTTATTATTATTTAAAAGTAAATGTCATAATAAAATTGAAAATATCACAATTATGTATTATGAAAAAATAATTCATAATATTTTTTTGAAATGCGGGTGTATATTTGAACATCTCTTTCTAGTTAAAATGATCATGTAATTGAATCGGTGCACCTAACCCACTTGAATAGTTGTAAATAACCATGTGGTAAACCTTTCTCTTCTCCATTTAATCAATTCAATTCAACTTCTGCAAAAACCTTTCACACTTATTTAAGGCCACTTATGATAGGTGAGATTGATAAAAAAAACTTGTAAGAGGCAGGCATAATTTGTAATAAATCTAGAAAATTATTCTTTAAAACCCCAGTACCAATGATTCTTGTTCCTCTTTTCGAGATTCATCAGCATTACCAATATCATTTGTTGTAGCACATGTATCATTATACAGTAATTGTGCCCATGACCTTTGGGGATCATCTAGCTGTTTGTCCAAATGATACGAAATAATAATGTTATTAATTAACTGAAAGCTAATTCAAACTTAAATATAACATCTAAATCCAGGTTTACAACCTTGAAGTTTCGTTTGCTTAAAAGGGACTATCAGTAGGGAATTGTGTTTTCATTCATGTTTTGATTTTCGTGTAATGGTAATTGCAAATTTTTATTATATGGTTTTTAACATTTTTTACCAATATCCATAATGTTTTTGTAAGTACCCCTCTTATTGTCAAATTTTCTTTTTGCTTCTATCGGCTTTGACAACTCTGACATCTTCTCTATACTCGATGAATGAATCTGACAACTTGGGAATCTGTTCAAAGAAGTCGATGAACCTTGCATGGATCATAGGTGGCTATTTATATGTGTGTAGCTTTCCATATGTCACATGCCATGTATCTAGTTCATTGTTTTAAAAGAATATGGTTGCATATGCAGGTTGTATTGAGTTTGGGTATTTGCACAGAGTTGCACAGAGAGAGAGTTTTGCAAAGAGAAAAAATTGTTTGGCACAGAGATAGAGTTTGGGCTCTGGTATACACAAATTATAGGTATGTGTAATCCCGTTAATTCCTCTCTGTAATGTTGTTAATTCCTTTCTGTAATAATCCATAATAATATTTGCACTTTACTATTTATTGAAAATGTTGTTAAAAATAATAATATTTGCACTTTACTACTTATTATTATTTATATTTTTTTATGTTAAATTTATTTTTTGTTTGAGATCAAATATAATTAAATTTTTAATTTCTTCTTTTTATTTATTGAAAACTCAATTACAAAGATGAATTGAAATACAAAAAATGCCTTATGCCCAACAAATAAGAATCACAATTACAAGGTTTTTCCCTTCCTTACATGTTGCATCTATACAACATGTTAGTCATGGGTTTTAAGAATGCATCATATAATAACATATTGGTGTGTTTCCCTTTAAATCGAGTGGGATAAAATAACTGTTTCAGGTTTTGTGGGAAATATGCACTTTCTTTTATTAGCCTTGATGCACTATCATTCTCACTGGAATTGCATAATCGCTGAGAATTACTGATAAATCAATTGCCTTTGTATTCATTGATATATCATTCCATATATTTAAAATAAAACATCACTAATAAATTGATTTCCTTGGTCCTAATTAGTGTATCATTTCATATATTTAAAAGAAAAATAATAATCTTTATCTTTTTCTATATAAACATGAGTTTGTTAAAAAATAAATAAAAATTGGTAAAAGGAAAACAATCAACTTAGGGAAGCACGAGTTTGTTAAAAAAAAAATCAAAAATGGTAAAAAGGAAAAAAGATCAACTTGGTGGTCTCATGAGAAATTTTCATATTAGTTGTCATTCTGTATTATTTTATAAGTAAGCACGGATCTGTTTTACTTAGAAAACCACTACAATTTGTGCAATCACTGCATTTCTCAAAGATAACATTTACGACTTAGGGTTGTTGTTTGCACCTCCATTTGTGAATAATTTTTTGGGAATGAGTGTAGAGTGGGAGGTATTGTATTGTACAAACATTTAACTCTTGTGGTCAACTGGTAGATGGCTTAGATGCAAAGGGCTCTTGACTCCTTTAAGAAACAAACATTCGTTGAAGTGCGATGAAATCTTCGAGTGTTGATCCAGATGGAGATCGGTGGCCACCCACCTATTCCACTGGCTTAAAACAATTGTCCATTGTGGCAGTTTCCTAGTTATTTTTCGGCAGTTTTCCGAGTCCTAAACTTTCGGGGCCGTTTTGAGGCCTTAAACGACGTTTTTTGGAGATTTGGGGCCAATTGGTAGTTTTCGGTATGGATTTGTAAAGCTTAGATAGACCTTTCCAACGAGCTATCGAACGCCCAAATCGGAGATCGTATGCAAAAGTTATGACCCCAGGAAGTTGACTGTTCAACTTACCACCTTGGGGCCGCAAACTTTATGACGGTTCATCTTCTAGGGTTACGTTTTGGGACTTTTGGGTTCTCATCTCATTATTATTATAAATAGGTCCCTTTGGCCTCATTTTGTATGAAGCTTGGCATGAATGAGCGTAGCAGCCACATCTCTTCTCAAAGATAGCTACCACCATTCTAGCAATTGTATTACAGTCTGTTTTATTTCTGCCATTTAATAGAATATGTGCTTACTGTATCTTTGTTATCTTTGCAAAATGTCTATTATTATGATTTTGTATCTGCTATTTCATGTCGTTCGCGCATAAATCCGGATCAAGTGTTCACTCTATTTGCTTTGCTCCTCATAATCTTCTAGAATTACTATACAAACCTCTACAGTATAGTATCTTCAATGCTAAGCTACCTACAGGAGATCATCATCGAAATAGATGCCGTGAAATTCTCCAACTTTATAATTCAAGAACTTCCAATTTCCTAATATGACTAGGTGTTTTTGTTACATCTGAAACTACCACACAATTCAAAAATATTTGTGTGTAAAGTTTTATGAAAAAAATTGCCTACATATTTAGATCTTTTACATAATTTTGTAGGTCAAAATTTAGTTTTTAGGATTGGACATGTGGAAGGTGCAACAGCAGGAGATAGAAATAAAATCCACTCATTAAAATATTTGACTATTTTTATGGAATGCTAGTGTCTCATAAATCCATATAAAAAAGGAAATTCTCAAACCACTCTGCCAAGTATTGAGCAACTATTACTGGTGTGTTTGCAAGAGGCTAAGATAAATGGTACTTTTCTTTAAATATATATATTTTTCCAACATGGGAAAGGGGGTTTGATGAAAGAAATTAAATTAAATAAATCTCTGGAAGGGACAATCTTTTGGATTGGAGAGAGGATTAGTTGTCAAATTCCAACTAATTTAAATATGCATTTCAACCTTTTTAGCATATGATGTTAAAACATGGACATTTCAACCTTTTAACATAAGATAAGATAACATAACTTATGTGCACACTATTTAAAAAACATATATGAAAAGTTGCACTAAGTAGGAAGTTCATCTCATAGTAAATTGTATTGAAGGTAAATAGGAATTTTTTGAAAATGTAGTCATTTACTACTCTCCACTTTTAGGTTCTTATCACAGGTGGCGAAGTATCAAATCACTCGAATCCTTTAGTCCTCACCTTGAATGTAAATCATTGAGTAAATGTTTTAAAAGGTGTATATGTGTACGAAGATTTAGAATTAAGTTTCTTTAAGCTTAAAATATGAGTAAAGGTTTGTATTTTTATATATTTGGTTTTTCTGAATGACATAAAATTAAGATGCATTTATTAAATTTATGATAATTTTATAATTAAAAGTATAGTAATAGTAGGTGTATCATAATTCTATATATATAAAATTTGGTCATAAAAATAAACAATAAGCACTTTAAACCATAGACATGGCTTTCTACCCAATAAACCCAAACATGTTGGATGTCGCATGTAAATAGAAATTGTCACGATCTTCCAAGTGATTCTTACCAAACACTCTAGTTTATGTTGTAGCTTCGTGTCTTTTTTTAGCTGTCTCCCATTGTCACTAGAGACTCGTCGAGAGACAAACGGTGCTCTAACTTATAAGGAGTCATTTCTTTAATGGATAATGATGCCATCTAAAATTTCTTGGCCCTCGACATTGTTATGAAAGCCATAGGCCAAGAGCCAAATGTTATTCTAACTTATAAACAATCACTACTTTAATTTATAACGTTGCCATCTAAAATTTCTTGGGGCTGTAATTTGTTAGGAGAGCCATAAGCCAACCCACTATCGAATATAGAAGGAAAAATTGTGTAATTTGAGAAAGAACATAAACATCAAAGATATATAAAGTGTCAAAGTAAAAAAATAAATATATAATATTATCCTTTAAAGATCGAGATTAAGATCCCAAAGAAAAGGAATCTAAGGATCATCACTGATTTTCCAGGTCAACAACACCAATTTTTTCGACTAAGTAGGCATGCATTCTTGATTTTCATATTTCTAGATGTATCTCTCAGGATCAATTGATATTTCTTTTGAATTTAAGTGCTACGGCTTCCTACTTTAGCAATCGTTTGATTTGAAATCAATAGCTAATAACATAGTTAAAAAATTATTTTATTCCCTTGTTATTTAATAGGGATAACATTAGGTTTAATAATGTTATCCCCTAACTAAACATACGTGTCATTAATTGTTAATTTTATTCATTAGATCCACCTTTAAATTATTTTGTTGGATCAAGTGTGTTTCTATTCCATAGGTTATTTATTTACTAAACCATTAGGAAATCCAACTGCCCATTAAGCCCTATTTCACCTTAACTAATAAAACATGTGTAACCACAGTCCACAGTCCTCTATGAGATGGGGCTTTTTAAAATATAGTTAAAAGTGACAAAAAATTTTAACATGAAATTCTGATCTTAATATACATAACTTGTTTTTAACTTTTTTTTTGAAGTCGTAATTGCTTTTTAGCTTTTTGGTGAACACTTACAAGCCATTACCATTATTCAATGATAACACTTCATAAATTAAAAACAAAAGATAGTATTCAATGATAACACTTTATAAATTAAAAACAAAAGATAAAAGTAATGGACCTTTCCACAAACATATAAATATTTTATGTAATATATAAATGTTGTCATCTTTTAAATATAACAAAATCCCCTAGTAGAATTAAAACAAAGAGAAGTTTGTATACAGTATATACATGAGTTTCCTTTAACAACCTGAAAATCATCATGGATAGGCCTGTTAACTGACCAGAGTAAACTGCATGATGGGAAACTTTCCTTGTTCGTAGACCTACTGGTAGTGATTTAGTCCAAATCGCTACCAGTCATAATATGCAGAATCTTGTTAAAAACACAAAGACCATAGAAATAAAATCTCTAATTAAATTCTATGATACAACTGAAGCATGACGTGGGATGAATATGGAGACTCAGTTGATGTTTGTAATATTTCCTGAATACATAAGTCTAATAAACGAGACATGGCAAGTTGAATGCCAAAGAATGCAAAAATGCACTTTGTGATGAAACCCCTATTAAAAAAAAAATCAAACTTGGTTGTTAGTCATCTTCATATTTCAAATCCAATAGAGTAGGATTCTATTAATATCTAAAAATAGAAATAAATGGGTACCCGGTCAATAGAACGAGGAAAATAAAAAAAATGGACCAAGGGCGGTATACTGGTCAGTAAGTCGTGAAGGAAAACCCTAGGATACTCCAAACAGAGTATGCAGAATAGAACACAAACAGAATGGAAACACTGCTATTTCTTATTAAACTAAGAGGAAACTATTACAAATATATAGTTGTTCAAATAAGTAACAGAATCCTACAAATCAAGATCTGATTAACAACAAAAGAGGGAAATAAGGATACGGCTACAACGACTTCTAATTTAAGCAATTCTTCATTAATATCTAACACTTCCCCTTAATGAAGAAATGGATTTTCTACCACACCTAACTATTTCCTACATTCTTCAAAATTCATCTTTCCAAGGGACTTGGTAAAGATGTCAGCCACATTAGCAGTGGCATTACAGTAGATCAAGTCTATTTCCATCTCTTGTATCTTCTCTCTTACAAAATGATGTTGAAAATTTCAATATTCTTGGTTCTGGCATGATAAATTGGGTTATGTGTCAATTTAATAGAGCTTTGATTGTCACATTTGAGAACAGTTGGCTTCATTTGCTTGTGGTCAATATCTTCAAGAATTCTCCTTAACCAAACAGCTTAACAAGTAGCATTGCATAGAGCTTTGTATTTAGCTTATGTTGATGATAAATAAACAGTTGGTTGTTTCTTACTGCTCCAAGACACGACCCATGTACCTATGTTGAATGCATATCCTGAGGTTGATTTCCTTTCATCAGGATTTCCATCCCAATCTGAATCAAAGTAACATGTAAACTCAACATCACAATCATCAGTATACATAATACCAAAATTAACAGTTCCTTTCATATATCGAAGAACTTTCTTTGCGGTCATCCAGTGGCTTTCAAGTGGTTTAGCCATGAACTGACTAAGGATGCTGACAGAATATGCTATGTCTGGTCTGGCAGTGGTAATATAGTTTAACCTTCCCACCAACTAGCAATACTAAATACCATTTGCCTCTTTAGTTTCATCAACACTAGATAACTTAACATTATGTTCTAAATGTGTTGACACTGACTTGCTTTCACTCATATTGAATCTTTCCAGAATCTCCCTTGTGTATTTACTTTGAGTGATCATTGTTTTACTACCTTCTCTCAATATTTCCAGACCTAAACAATAATGTATTTCACCAAGGTCCTTCATTTCAAATGTCTGTTCTAATTGAATTTTAATATCTTCAATCAAGTGAGAAGCACTACCTGTGATAATCAAATCATCAACATATAAGGATACCATAGCAACATTCCCATTTTCATCCGTTTTGACATACGTATTAGGATCATTTTTTCTTTTCAAAAAACCTTTATGAGCAAAGAATGAATCAATTTTAATATACCAAGATCTAGGTGCTTGTTTCAAACGATATAAAGATTTCTTAAGCTTACAGACAAGATCTTGATCTTGTCCTTTCTTTATAAATCCTTCAGGCTGAACCAAATAAACTTCTTCTTTTAAATCACCATTCAAAAATGCAAATTTAACATCTAACATATGTACTTTCCAATTGTATTTTGTAGCTAATGCAATCATTATTCTAATTGTATTTAACTTAGCTACATGTGCAAAAGTGTCTTCATAATCAATTCCTTCCTTTTGTGAATACCCTTTTGCAACTAATCTGGCCTTATATTTGTCAACACTTCCATCTGCATTAGATTTGGTTTTATGCAGCCATTTACATCCTATTGGAAGTTTGTTTTCAGGCAGTTTTGTTAATTTCCAAGTCTCATTCTTCATTATTGACTCATATTTTGCATTCATTGCAGTATTCCATTCCTTATGATTTTTGGCTTGTTCATAAGAAATAGGTTCTACAAAATTCGTTACTTGTGGCATCAATGCATAATCTTTATACCTGGAGGGTATCTGAATTGTGCGTGATGATTTCCTCTGCGGTCCACCATTTGCTTCACTTTCATTTCTTCTTTTCTGAGGCGTAGGAGTGGTTGGAGTATCTACGCTTCTTTCACCATGTTCTTGTACATGTTCCCTATTCTTGTTCATCATCTATATCAATTTTGACATGAACATCATTGTCATAGGGAGTATGCCAGACATCATAGTTACTTATTTCATCATCTGTATTCTCATGAAAAATGACATCTCTACTTGCTATGAGTTTATGTGTACTAATATCAAATAGTTTGTATGCCTTATGATCATCACAATAGCCAAGGAATGTACACTTAATAGATTTTGCATCAAGTTTTCTCCTCTCATCTTTGGGAATATGAGCAAACGCCTTGGAACCAAATATTATTAAATGACCAACTTCAGGTTTATAGCCATAAAGGACTTCAAAAGGCGTTTTTAGATCTAGAATCTTAGTTGGACTTCTATTTTTCAAATAAACAATAGTGTTAATGGCTTGTGCCCCAAAACCATTAGAGATATTTTTACCTTTCAACATGTTGCGAGCACATTCCACTAATGTCATGTTCTTCCTTTCAGCTACACCGTTTTGCTGTGGTGTAGAAGGCACTGTGAATTGTTGAATGATCACATTGCTCTTGCAGTAGCTATCAAAAGCTCCTAAGGTATATTCTCCACCTTGATCAGATCTGAATATCTTGATGCATTTGCGTGTCTTCTTTTCCATCATAGTTTTAAATTCTTTAAAATATTCAAATACATCACTCTTTTTCCTTATAAAATAAAACCAAGCCTAATCCTGATTTTTCATCAAAATAAATATAAGAAAATACCTTGTACCACCAAGTGATGTGGTTTGCATGGGTCCACAGACATCAATATGTATTAATTCAATTATCTATCTCTGTTTCTTCTCTTTATGCACTGGAAATTCTTCCCTGTGCTGCTTACCTAGTGCACAAGCTTCACATTCTATATGTTGATTTTTCAAAATAGGAAGGCCTTCAACCATCAATTTCTTCTGAAGTAGCACTAAGTCATTTTGATTAAGATGTCCATACTTGTGATGCCATAACTCTTCAGTTTTCATTATTGTACATGTTAGTGCTTGATGATTGGACTTTGTTACGTCAAGCTTATACAGTCCTCTAAGTATTGTCCCTGTGGCTATGACATTATAATGATTCTGAATATCCTTCGCAAGACAGTGAGATTGCATAAATTCTACATTCAGATTTTGATCAGTTATTGTGGAAACAGAAATCAGATTCTTTTTTATGCCTGGAACATACAACACATTATGAATATGTTTCTTTTGACCATTAGGTAAATTGACACATATTACTCCATAAACCTGAATCTTATGAGATCTATTATCTCATAAATATATGTGTGTTGCATCTGTTCTCTCATGATATTCATCAAACCACTCTTTGAAACAAGACATATGAGCTGAGGCACCTGAATCTATGAACCATGCATTTTCATCATCAATTTCTGCAGACAATGCAGCTTCAGAAATAACTTTAGATTCTTAAAACCACCATTCATAGAGGTGTCAGGTTTCACATAATTTCCATTATGTTTTCTGAGCTTCTATTTGGACTCATTAGCTTTCCTTTTATAACAATCTTTAGCATAATGACTAGGTTTTCCACAGTAAAAACAACAATCATTTTTCTCATCATGTAAATAAAATTTGATTGAGTCATACCTTTGTTTCTTGGCTGAAACTTGCCTGTATTATTTATGTCCCATAGTTTGCCTCTATATGCTTGTTTTCCTTTTTCTACTAAAGCTAATTCTGAAGTATGAGAGTCCATCTCAAACACCTTCATTCTTTCTTCTTCTTGTAGAAGAATCCCTGTTAGCTCATTAAATGTAGGTGGATTTTCTCTACCTCCTAGACTTGAAATAAAGACATGATAATCTCTGATTAAACCTTTTAATGTAATATTTACCATGTCAGAATTTGAAACCTTATCACCATATGCACTTAACTGATCACATAAATCTTTAATTCTGGAAACATAGGTGGTGATATTCTCATGAGCTTCCATTTTCATGGACAATAATTTAGTCTTGAGAAACAAAATTCTATTTGAGTTTGTAGTTTCATACAAACCTTTCAAAATCTCCTATGTCTCCTTCGAAGTTTTACAATCTCCGATATGAGGAATTATGTTGTCCTTGACAGATATCCGCAACAACACTTTTGCCTTTGTTTCACGTTTCTCCCAGTCTGCACCAGCAACACCCTTGGGTTTGGTTTCATATCCATTTACAATAGTCCAGACATTCCATGCTTCAAAAATAGTCAATATCTTGAATTTCCCGCGAATGTAATTATCTCCATCAAGCTTGGATGCTTCATTCAGATAATGATCTGTAAATGAATTTGACATTTCTGCACAATAAAATTAAACAACTTGAAAAATACCTTCTCCTGCTAGTGATGGCGTATTGAATCCCCAACTGCGTATGATAGCGGGCTTATTAATATTCTTGCCATGATTACTAGTTGACTAGCGTTGGTTCCACAAACTGCACACTACAGTTTTTCTCCTTTACATGTAGCAGAGCTTCGTTCTCCATGCAGCTACACAAAATCTCCTTTGATTGGCTGCACCTTAGCATGGATCATCCAAAATGAACTCCACACACACTTCACTGCTCCCACTCAGGGATTCTCATAGCAAAATTCACTGCTCCCACATAGCCACGAATGGATTTCACTCAGCCTCTCAGCTCTAATACCAAATCAAAGTATGCAGAATAGAACACAAACAGAATGGAAACACTGCTATTTCCTATTAAACTAAGAGGAGACTATTACAAATATATAGTTGTTCAAATAAGTAACATAATCCTACAAATCAGGATCTGATTAACAACAAAAGAGGGAAATAAGGATACGGCTACAACAGTTTCTAATTTAAGCAATTCCTCATTAATATCTAACAACTCCATGGTCCTTTGGAGCATAACTTAGATGAAAATTGTTGGGATAGAAATGAATTCGAACCAGTACACTCTTCCCATGGTGAAGGCTCGACAGTGATGATTTTAAGACTATATTTTGTATTGGGCACCTGTTGGCATCATAATTGGGTTAAAATAACAATATCTTTAGATAAATATTAAGCTAAAAGATGTCAAATATTTTAAATTCTAAGACATTTAGTAAATATTAGTGAATTAATTTGTGGAAAGATTTTATGGCATTTATTTACGAAGTGCGAAGACTTTTATTCAATGTAGACGCAGTGATGAAAATTTATTACTCAAGAAATCGTAGGTTCCCTTTGATTCTTTGCTTTCTTCTGTTGTCGATCTCTTTAGCGTCAATTGTAAGCGGATGATCTGATTCCTGCACGTCTTACGTTATATAATTTTAAAGTTTTTGGTGACGAAAAATTTTCCGTTAAAATGAGAAGAAAAATGAGGATAAAGAAGCTGGCAACACCATAACCCATCCCCACGGCTTCAATCAATTCATCACCCATTTAAGTGATACGAATATTAGTAAATCCCATAGATCCATCAGTAGATTAAGCACTAGTTGGAAATGCATTCCCAAATCGATAGCTATATCTAGATCCATATGAGAAAGATGCAGTTCAATACCTAGAAGCACTAGCCAGGACCAGTACCCGCGGTAGCCAGTTACATCCCTTACTGCAGATCGAGATGACCAGTGTAGGCCAACATCACATCTTTTCAATCACATGTTTCATTTGATTTTATAAATTTCTATGAAGTATGGTTAATACATGAGAAAATTGAAAAAAAAAACATAGTACATCCATCCATCCTTGTTACAGTAAATGGATTAAGAAATTGTTCACATTATAAGTCAAATAGGTCCCAACATAATGAGTTCTACAAAATCCCAATATATATCTCTCACACTGCAATGTAAGGAAAATCACAACAGATATTTCATAATACATAAATTTATTTCTATATTTCTCAAAAGTTGTAATTAAAGCATTCTAACCAGGGTAAAAGTGCCCATTTAGATTTCCATAAATATATATACATTCATAAACATCTAGCTTGGAATATCTCAACAACTGTGGAAATATTTAAAAAAAAGGCAAAGAATGTAAAAAGATATCCTTCTACACACTAGTATAGCAAACTTTGGGAAAATATAGCAAACTTTAAGAAGATTCAATCCTTAGTTTTATATTAAATGGAAAAACCAATACATAGAAATGTGCACGCATAACTTCCCCTCTAACACAAATGATAAAACAAAGTATGAGAAGGAATGATTCATTGAAAAAATGAACGGTATTAAAAAAAGTAATATTGTAGTCCCAAAAAAACCTCCACCAGTTATACTTTATAGTGGAGTCTGTATTTGAAAATTTGTCTTGCACTCCAGGCATATCCTGAAATTTGTCCTTCCATAAGGGCTCCCAATCCTCCATCAAAATGCTACATCAGATTTTCTTCTTGAAATTATAAATGTTTAACAGGAAAATTTGTTTGCAAAGCGATCAGATTGTCTCATTTGTTTTTGTTAGGATTATTAATCCTCCCTTGTCCAAATTTGGTCATATGTCTAAATCGGGAGTCCATCCAGTCTATTTATAGTCATTAGCACCATTGGTTAAACTTAACCTAATTGGGGCACATGTTTTAGTTACCAAAGTGTGGAG
>LPNX010097037.1:5394-17928 GCA_001517045.1 Pseudotsuga menziesii | reverse complement strand
ATATTTTATAAATCATTATGTTCTAAGCTAGTTATATTTTTCATTTATATTCCATACATTAGACATTTATTTATTTAAACACTTCTACCACTTTCTTATTTATTTGAATTTATCATTTTCTACTTTTAAACATCTACAACAAGATATTTCATTCACTTATCCTTTTCCTTTCAATGCGCGTGAAACAACTAGTCACAACCTATCCTCGAACAATTATATATATAACAAAATTAACCACTTAGCATTAATATTCACTTCATTAAGATAGTTTACCTCCTCATAACAAGAAGGCTCCAAAGTTTTAGTATCTTGAACATATCATTTAATAAACAACTTATATAACCAACGCACTATCGCAATAGTTTGTAGTTTCATATTTGATCATGATTAGATACATTTATAATATCTTCAAACTCCATCCAAAAATCCTTTATCATATACCTTCTAACATATATTAACTCAACTTATATAACCAACACATTATAACAATAGCTTGTAGTTTCATGTTTGATCATGATTAGGCTTCAATACTGAGTGATGAACCTCAGTTCGCTTGGGTGATATTCCCCAAGTCTCCCTTCCTCTCTCTCTCTCTCTCTGTTCACCCATCCTTCATTGTAGATCGCACAGAAGCTAAGGAGCAGCCACCTAGAGTTTGATTCAAGATATGATAGCAGGTTCTAGCCATTGATTAAAGTGTATCAGGTGTCTTTAAGTTTCCAGTACTTGAGGGTTTGAATCTCCAAGTCTCTCTCTTTTATTTTTTCTTCTAAAATTCATTCTATTGATGCACCTTGTTAAAGAGTGCTATATAGATTATTTTTTAGGGTTATTTCAACATCCATGGCTATAAACAGATGTTATACACATGCTGTGTATTTTTTATATCAATATGAATTTGTATGACTGATTTTATTTTCTTTTATCCAACCTAATCTAGATTTGCACCTAGAATTGACTAGTTTTACCATAAAATTCATAATTCGACCTCTAGGCCACCAAATATACTCATTCTTTTTCTGATGTGTTCTTAACATGTATATATAAGCCTCCAATGTCCTAAATAGAGAATTCGTATCCTCTCTGACTTTTTTTGGGTGCGATAATTGATTCACAGCTGGATCTAAGAGCCAAGGAAACTCTCAAAATTCGATATTGTTTACAAAATATGCAGAAAATAGGTGAAATAATGAAAATTACATACAAACATGAGGTCAATAATAGATATTATTATGACTGCCCAACATGTAAATATGTCTAGATCATATATATATATATATATATATATATATTACAATAGGGAAAAATCATGAGGCCTTGGAGGCCATCTGGATGCATACAAGTGTCAGCTCATGATTTCACTCCAAAACCCCCCTAGGTGGACCAATCAACTTCCTAATAATCCCAAACGGTCACGACTGCATGTGTGAAAGAGGGTGAGGCATGTTGTAACATAAATGGAGGCATGGCAGGTGTGGGTGAGGACATGGGTGAGTGGGAGTTCCCCAAGGAGGCAATAAATGCCCAAGGAAGGCCAAACACTACCTAAATCGTGCACTAGCACCTCAAGTCAAACAAAATCCATGAAGTCAGGGATGGGGGAGTGCATGGTGGTTGATTTTCATCAATGAGGGTTCCTGGTTTGTTAGAATGATAAACCTGGAGCGCCTCAACTATTAGAATGATCAACCAAGAGTGCCTCAACTATCAGTAAATGATCAATTTCCCTAAGTCTATACCATAGAACAATGCATGGAAGCAAATGAAATGTGCCTAAGGTATATGACCATGGTACTAAAATGTATTATTTCTCTAACACCCCCCCTTAAGCCTAACTTAGTACATCTTAACCAAAATATCATGGAGGCCTTGGAAACTAAGGCTCAAGTCACCTCATACAACAGAAAAAATTATTTGTCCATAAAAACACGGTAAGGAGGAAAACGACATGGGAACAAAACCTCGCCTCAAAAATGGACATGGAGCCAAAAATATGAAAGTGGATGGTAGTCATCACCACATGTTGCTTACTCCAAGAAGGGATCTAAGATAGATGAAGGTGTTTTGAGTGAAGCACTTTGTTAAAATGTCAGCAGTTTGCTCTATAGATGGGAAATACTGCAATGATATCACTTGATCATGCACCAAGCTCCAGATGTAGTGGGGCTGGTGCAAGATAATGCTGGTCACTTATGACACGTTTGTTGCAATGGACTTCTGGAAAACAGAAATCTGAACGTCAAAAAGCAATATTAGAGGTACCTACACAACTTTTTGGAATATGTTGTAAAAATATGAAATGTGGACAATCGGATTACTTTCTGAAATATATAACTTTTATTTATGGAAACTAAGCATAAATCACAAAAAACAAGGTTCTTCTAAGGTTGGTATGTTATATTTTTCCCAAAAAATAATGAATATCTTTGCGTTGGTCCACTCGTTTGGTATGCAAATGGTGGAATTTTGTGAAAACAATTATATAGAGTTGTAGATAACAGGTGTGTCTAGTGCAATATTATTTTTCCATATTTATTTATGTTATATTTTTTATTTTTCAAATTAAGGAAGTCAGTGACGCCATAAAATGACAAGGTCGAGCATTGGTCCACCACATCTTGGTCTTAACATTGTCAATGAACGATTTTTTTTTAGGGTGTAGGTCTTTGTGTCTTCTTGTGCGGGTTCTTTTCCATTTTTTAAATAGGTGAGGCAATCAAAAGTTATAGCCGAAGCAAATAGCCTACCTTTTGTGTTAGATTGATGTTAGTCCATTTAAAATTAAATAAAAAATAGAAAAAGATAATAGATTTAAATACAAATTACATATTCAGAATCTACAGATAAAGTTGCACAAGTGTGTGAATTTTCATTAACAGTGGACAGACATGGCATATGGAAAATCATGCACGAAATAGGAGAAGTGGTACAAAAAAAAGTTTTAATGTCAGAAGACAATCCAAACCACTTGGTTGGGAAACCCGAACCTAAAACCAAGGTAGCCAAGTCATCCACCATGTTGGTTGGAAAAAAGGTGGCGCCAAAATTCTAAATTTAAATGATGCACGCACGTAGTTTAAAACATAACACACCCACACTAGAAGCGCGATCACGCTCTATGGGTGCACATGCACTAAAAGTGCATTCACGCTACTTTGTGCACACGCGTTAGGGACGTGTGGGCGCATTTGTTAAGTAAAAACTTTGTTTTGATTTTATTTTCAAGGATTTGCAATGGAATGATGATGATGACGAGGAGGATGATGACAATGATGATCAAATGAGGATGATGACTATGATGATGAGGAGGAGGATGATGACAATGATGATGATGAGGATGATGACTATGATGATGAGGAGGAGGATGCTGACAATGATGATGACTATGATGATGATGATGATGATGATGATGAACAATGATGGTGATGATGATGAGGAGGAGGAGGATGAGGATCATGATGACTACGAGTATGATGACGATGATTATGATGAGGATGATTATGATGATGATGATGATGATTACGATGATAAGGATGATGATGTTGATGACAATGATGATGGTGATGAGGAGGATGATAATCACTATGATGATGAACAATGATGGTGATGATGATGATGATGACAAGGGGGACGATGATGTTGATGATGAAGATGATGAGGATGATGATGACTATGAATATGACTATGCGGATGAAAAATGATGGTGATGATGATGAAAATGATGATGAGGACGATGATGATGATGACGACGATGACGACGACGACGACGATGATGATGATGATGATTGTGATGATGATGATAAGGATGATTTCAATGATGATGATGAAGATGATGACTATGATGATGATGATGATGAGGATGATGATGACGATGACAATGATGATGAAGAATGAAGGTGATGATGATGATGACGACGATGAGGATGATGATGATGACGACGACGATGAGGAACAGTGATGATGATGATGATAGGTTTAGTTGAAACTTTTCTTTGATTTTATTTTCAAGCATTTGCAATGGAATGATGATGAAGAACAATGATGAGGAGGAGGAGGAGGATGATGACAACGATGATGATGAGGATGATGCCTATGATGATGATGAGGAGAAGGATGATGATGATGATGATGATGACGAGCATGAGGATGAAGACGATGATGATGATGAGGATGAGGATGATGACGATGACGATGATGAACAATGTTGGTGATGATGATGATGATGAGGATGATGACAATGATGATGATGAGGATGATGACTATGATGATGAAGAGGATGAGGATGATGACGATGATGATGATGACAATGATGATGAACAATGATGGTGATGATGAGGATGAGGATGAGGATGAGGATGAGGATGAGGATGAAGATGAGGATGATGACAATGATGATGAGGAACAATGATGATGATGATGATGATTATAGGTTTAGTTGAAACTTTTCTTTGATTTTATTTTCAAGTATTTGCAATGGAATGATGACAATGATGACAATGATCACGATGACTATTACTATGATGACAGTGATTATGATGATGATGATGATGATTGTGATTATGAGGATGATGATGTTGATGACGAAGACGATGATGATGATGAGGATGATGATGACTATGATGATGAACAATGATGGTGATGATGATGAAGATGATGATGAGGATGATGACGATGCTGACGATGATAAGGAACAATGATGATGACGATAAGGATGATTTCAATGACGATGATGAGGATGACGACTATGATGATGAGGAGGAGGATGATGATGACGATGACAATGATGATGAAGAGCGATGGTGATGATGATTATGATGATGTTGAGGACGACGACGATCATGATGTCGACAATGATGAGGAACAATGATAATGATAATGATAGCTTTAGTTGAAACTTTGCTTTGATTTTATTTTCAAGCATTTCAACTGGAATGACAATGATGAACAATGATGATGATGATGAGGATGATGATGACAATGATGATGATGAGGATGATGACTATGATGATGATGAGGAGCACGAGGAGGAGGATGATGATGATGATGACGATGACGATGATGATGAACAATGATGGTAATGATGATGATGATGATGAGGATGAGAATGTGAATGATGATGATGATGATGACGATGATTATGACGATGATGATGAACAATGTTGGTGATGATGACGATGACAATGATGATGATGAGGATGATGACTATGATGATGAAGAGGATGGGGATGATGATGATGATGATGATGATGATGACGATGACAATGATGATGAAAAATTATAGTGATGATGATGATGATGATGACGATGATGATGAGGATGAGGATGAGGATGATCATGATGATGGTGATGATGAGGAAAAATGATGATGATGATAGGTTTAGTTGAAACTTTGCTTTGAATTTATTTTCAAGCATTTGCAATGGAATGATGATGATGAACAATGATGAGGACAAAGAGGAGGATGATGACTATGATGATGATGAGGATGATGACTATGATGATGATGATGAGGATGATTATGATGATGATGAACAATGATGGTGATGATGATAACAATGATGAGGATGAGGATTATGAGGATGATGATGAGGAGGAGGAGGAAGAGGAGGAGGAGGAGGAGGAGGAGGAGGATGTTGATGACGATGATGATTATGATTAGGAGGATGATAATGAGTATGATGATGAACAATGATGGTGATGATGATGAGGATGATGAGGATGATGATGAGGATGATAATCACGATGACTATTACTATGATGGCAGTGATTATGATGATGATGATGATGATTATTGTGATGATGAGGATGATGATGTTGATGACGAAGATGATGATGATGATGAGGATGATGATGACAATGAACATGACTATGACGATGAAAAATGATGGTGTTGATGATGAAGATGATGATGAGGATGATGATGATGCTGACGATGGTGAGTATGAGGATGATGATGACTATGAAGATGAATGTGACAATGAACAATGATGGGGATGATGATGAAGATGATGATGAGGATGATGTTGATGATGATGAACAATGACAGTGATGATGATGACGACGATGAGGATGATGATGAACAATGATGGTGATGATGAACAATGATGGTGATGATGATGATGATGCAGATGATGATGATGATGATGATGATGATGATGATGACGACGATGATGATGATGACGATGATGAACAATGTTGGTGATGATGATGATGAACAATGTTGGTGATGATGATGAGGAGGATGATGACAATGATGATGATGAGGATGATGATGATGATGATGACAATGATGATGAATAATGATGGTGATGATGATGAGGATGAGGATGAGGATGATGATGAATAATGATGGTGATGATGATGATGAGGAGGATGAGGATGACGATGATGATGATAGGTTTAGACTATATTGTAGTGGTGATGATGATGATAGGTTTTAGACTATATTGTAAAAATACTCAAAATAATCATGAATATGAAGTCACTTTTGAAGAACATTAGTCATTAAATGAAATAAATGTTAGTGAGTAAATTCTCTAAATGTTAACTAGGGGCACGTGCGTGTTTGAGTTTGCGTCCATGTCAATGCGCGTACATGGTCTTATACATGTGTGTGCATGCTTAAAGGCATGTGCACGCACCTGTTAGTAGGTAAAAAAAATAGAGATCTAGATTCTGAGGATTTCTACCAATTTTCACGGGTTTTCTTTTGATATTCGTGCGTTTTGTGCTCCTGAACTATGGAAATTGGCTCACAATCTATCACCACTCTTTGATCTATTGGATAGAAGCTCGTTCTTGGAATCTAACATACATATTTAGTGGTCCTGGAAGTTAGTGGAAAGATTCACACTACAAGTTTTCATTGCAAGAAGAGCTCATTTTGAATAGGTATGGTGAATTGTAAATAATTGTTTTAATTCACAAGATTTCAGATCATTTCATTTATTTATGTTTTATGATATGCCTACAACAATATCTCTCTCATAGAAAAAATTTAATTTCATAAGAATAAATCCCAACTTCACATCTAAACAAGTCTCATATTCTCCATACAAGATGAAGTATGTAATGTTAACTAATTTACATTTGCACATTACCATATTTTGATTTCACACAATGATGGCATAAATGAAGTTATCTCTTGAGACTATTCAATTTAAAAAAAAAACTTTGAAGTAATCATGGGAGAGCATCCATATTGAATAGTTCACCAAGTTGTCCATATTCTCTATACAAGATGAAGTATGCAATGTAGACCAATAATCATTTGCACATGAATATAATTCGATTTCCCACAAGGATTACATAGATGAGGTTCTCTATTAACACTCTTCAATTTGTATAAAAACATTGGAAGCAATCATGGGAGAGGGTCCATATTGAACAGTTCACCAACTTGTCCATGTTCTCCTCTTCATGCTAGATTTATCATAACATGCCTTTGAGCTTGACAGGGATGCCTCTACCTCAATTATTTCATATTTTTTTGAGGGATCTGCAACCTCCTCATTTCACTCATCTTCTTTTGAATTCCAATACTTTTTGAACAGAAAGGAAGCCAGAATCATATAGCTTCAATACCTACAAACTTGACTATCTTTACTTGACTCAAATAGAGTATAGAAATGAAAATTTGGTTCAAACATAAAGAGAAACCTTTAATCAATGTTTATGTATCAATGCCAATAATTAACATACTAACATATCTATAATTTAGTTATTTATGTTGGAAAGTGTCATGTATCTTGTATAATGGAACTAATACCTTATTTGTTGCTTCTTATGTAGGGGTAGACCTCATAGTTTTGATAAAGAAACTTTTGGATATGGTAAAATCATGTAACAGAGCAATAAAAATAGAAGGAATATCCCCATTGAAAAGGAAAATGAGGTAAGAGAAAAGGCTAGGTTTGCAATCGAGAGAGTGAGACATGATCCATACATTTCCATTGATGCTGGAACCGATCCTAATAGAGTTGATGACATAAAAACCTCTACTTCAGAACCACAGGTGTAGCGGTTGCGTCCAACGGACCCAACTCATGTTCCAACATCAACATAGTCTCCAACCAACAATCCATCAATGAGCCACGTTGAAGCTCTTGAAGACATAGATGTATTGAGAGATGTTGAGTATGAAGCATTGGACCTAGGAGCAATGATTAATTTGCAATCTCTTCGAGAAGAACACAACCATGTCAAGCACACTCCCAATATGGACCAACATGTGAATGAAGCACTACAACAAATAAGCCCTAGGATATGTAGCTCATATCCACCTTCCCTACCTCAACTGTCTAATATAAGAAAAATGACTCTTAGACATATCCATGTGGATGAAAGTTGTCTGTCAGGCCTTGAAAGTAAGTTTCCCAAATGCATTATCGATTGGCAATGCAACAAATTAATGAAGGAATATTTTGAATCCAAAGGAGATGTAGGTAAATTTCAGTTATTACTATGTTTTTTAAATTCAAATTGTTTAGTTTTTGTTAGGAGAATTCTGGGCATAAAGATGGTTAGAAGTTCAGAGGCTAATAATCATATTGTTAGAAATATCCAATGTGCTTTTAATGAGATTAGGAAGACGTCCTGTACTAAAGATATTTGTGTGGCTCGTCGTGTGTTATCAAAATAAGTTGTAAGAAATTCCACATGGAAACATCGCCTCCTTTCACACACTTCTCAAATACTTAAATTAAATAGAAAAATTGTTCAGAAGTACTCTATTATAAGAGAAAATATGTAGACTCCAGGTGGAAAAGATTGTTGGAATTTTGTCAGCAGGTTGCCTCGTCAAGATGTGAAGCTAATTGATGTTGTTAAGGAATTAGTACAAATGTTTTGTCTTGATCATACCAGACCTTCATCTAATCAAAGAGATGTGCTAAAGCTAAGAAAAGGTTCTACCGAACGTGAACCCCACATCAAACACTTCCTTGAAAAAACACAGACTGAAATCTATGAGAGATTCAAGAATGAACACGCACAATTGAGCCTAGGCCAAAGGTCCTTTGAGAAATGTAAACCATGGTACGGTCATATATGCATTGATCAAAACACATGCTGTTCTAGATACCATGCAGAATATGAATATTTTTATGACACATATAAACATATATTTTTTGATTTGCATACTAACCTTGAGCAGGGTTGTAATGAATCTGTAATACCACTGAATGCATTGAGATATTTTATCGTTGGCATCATGTGTCCAAGGCATGAAGTAAAAAATACTATGGAAAATCATGTCTACATGGGAATTGTTCCAGGTGCAGCTGGTTTTCTCTTTTGAACCCTTGCATTCACGGAAGTGATGAGCATCAATTTGGCAATATGAGCATGGAGATGCAGAGCTTCAAGTATGTAACCTATCAATCAGATAGTGCAAAGTAAAGTAAAAAGATTGCATTGGTGAAGTCATAGGTACAAATGATTATTGCATGTTTTTCCTCTTACATGATCAGTTTCTACATATACATTCTTTAAAGGTCACATTCTAATACGGCCCTTGTTTTCATGGAAACAGGTACGAGTATGTGATTTTTTGATGGAGTTATACAAGAAAACTGAGCAGTATGTTCAACATGTACATGTAGCGTGAGGGCAGGATGAGCAGTATAGAAAATGCATGGACAAATTTTCCATTGGGACCATATGGTCAATTGTGGATTTTGCAGAAAACTACACCCTTCAGCCACAAAATGAAATTCAGAGTCAATACTACCATTCCAACCAAGTCAGCATCATGGTACATATTATGTATAGGCATGGCCCTAAGAGCAGCATTTACAACAAAATAATACAAAAGGAGACAAACCTTTACATAAGTGATGAAAAATTCCATGATCTGCATTATGTGCAACATGTTTTTGAATTTTCTATGATCATCTAAAAGAGGGAGATATACAGATGGATCAGCATTGGACATGGTCAGATGGTTGTGTGGGCCAGTTCAAAAATTCCCGAGTCTTCCAATGGATGAGTATGTTACTTAAGACTTATAATGTGCCGCATATATGGAACTACTTTGAGACCGGGCATGGAAAAGGTGACCATGACGGGGCCGGTGCATGCATCAAGACCATACTACGAAGGGAGGAGATGAGGTTTACAAGAAACCCCCATATCAAAGATGTGAAATCCATAGTTCAATGGTGCTCTGCAACAATGTCAGGCCGAACTAAAGTGGTAGGAAGGCCAATCAGGAATTTTTGGCATGTGGTTGACATAGATCGATCATGTTCCTATAGTTGTGGCATAGTATAAGGAACATGTGGATTTCATTTGGTTCGAAGCTCAAACAACCCACTATTTGAAATATGGATGTGGAAACTTGCTTGCTTTTGAAACCCTTGTAGCAGTAGTGAATGGGATGAATGTGAATGCATGAATTGGTTTGATGATTGGGATCACATGTCAATTGTAGTAGACCCATGTGTAGTCGGTGAAACAACCCACTTAGAGGAGGGCCAGTCAGCAATTTCCACATACTACGACCATATCTCAAATCTTGTACAACTAGGACACATATATGCAGTTGTTGCCCCAAAAGACAATGAATGAGGAATGGATTATTGGTTGGCACGATGCATTCGAGGTAAGCAAATCCTGAACAGATCATTGATTGATGATGAAGGAAATGAATTTCCTATTGCCTCAATGGTGGTTGAGGGTGAATATCTTACACTAGATGGGAAATCAAGAAGAAATAGTGGGCATGTATTCGTGGATTACATACCAGGTTTTGTGGTCAATCACTTCACAAACATGATTGTTGGCATGAACATCAATCTACAGACAATGTCAATGAAGAAATCAACCAAGGTACGTTACTTCTTTCCTCATTCAGAGCACGAGATATTGATGGAGGAAATTAGCAACGAAGAGGATCCAGCTTGCTATATTGAATGAGATTGGGTAATTGCACTTACACTCCACTTGGATGCCAGTTCCATGAGTTATTGAAATTTACAGGTACTATTAAAAGACAAGACGATCATGATATCTTACTCCTCTTTCTATGTAAACTTTGTAAAAGCCTTTCCCTTTCCATCTATATCGATGCCATGTATGAATATATAGCATGTATAAATACTTATTACCAATTATGATCTATTTTATGCACCATCTTGGTAATAAGTATTTATACATGCTATATATTCAGACATGACATCGATATAGATCGAAAGGGAAAGTATTTTGCAGAGTTCACATAGAAAGTGGAGTAAGTTATCATGATTGTCTTGTCTTTTAATAGTAGCTGTCAATTTCAACCACTCATGGAACTGGCATCCATATTTTGACATGTTAGCTTGCACAAGCACACGATTCTCTACATTTGAATATTTTGACTAGAGTCAAATTACTATTTTCTCCATCCCTTTCACACTAATTCTTGTTAGGCACTAAAGCTATGCAAAAATACAAATTTTCATCATTTGCATTCTCAATTCCTTCTGTTCTTTTTAATTAGAGATTGAATTATTTTAATGTAACTTTCAAGTGAAAATGTTTGATGCATGTAACTTCAATAGACACCCTTCACTCATTTAATCTTTCACCCATGTTTCTCTTACCTTTGCTACAGGAGTTTAAAATATACTCCTAGTCTCATTGCTATGATAAACAATAAAATATCAATCCATAGTAGGTTTTTGGGTTTCCATTTAATATTGGAAAAAACTTCTAATGTGGTGCAAGAGGCTTAAGCATGTGAGTAATAAAAATTCTGGTAAAAAGTGAGATATTATTGCAGCTAACAAAAACATGCTTATTTTTGTGGTCTTCCATTAGGATTGTATTGCATCTTTTTAGGTTTAAATTTTTTCCAAAATTGGAGGGAGGAAATATTCAACAAGAAACCAACATCATGTCCTTCACAGGTTTTCTAACTCTGCACTTTATATTGTTCTCTACATGTCCTTCTCAGAAAACCACTATCTTTGTAACTTTCTCTCCAATTTGTGTTGCATCAGGATACTAATCAAAAAATAATTTCTCCAATATTGTTAAATGGTATTTGACTTGTGTTGTATGCTTTCATCTCTAAATTTTAATTTCTATTCTAGTAAGTTTTTATCCTTCTTCTATTTGAGTCAATAATTAGAATTGAATGTAAAAGAAGAAGGTATAAGGGTGAATCCATGGACCTGGGTAACACTTTTTGGCAAGCGGATTTGGGCAAAACCAAAAAAACATACCTCGACCGAGGTTTTATTAAGCCCTCGACCGAGGTTTTAATACCTCGACCGAGGGTTAATAAAGCCCTCGACCGAGGTTTTCTTCAGCCCTCGGTCGAGGTATTTATTAACCCTCGGTCGATATATTGAAACCTCGACCGAGGGTTAGTAAATACCTTGACCGAGGTATGGACCTCGACCGAGGTACGTTTTAAAAAAAAAATTATAAATAGGGGCCGCGTGGGCCCCCAACGTCATTTTCAATCGCTCGACCAAGATACGGAGCTCGACCGAGGGACGGAACTTGACCGAGGGATGGAACTTGACCGAGGGATAGCGACCATCATTC
>LPNX010097031.1:57727-95433 GCA_001517045.1 Pseudotsuga menziesii | reverse complement strand
AACTTAAAAGGCCAAAATATCCTTCTACAAACATCCATGGCATCTTATAGTAAGATTGACGAATTCATAGATCTCCTTGAGAAAATCCTTAAGGATATGGATGAACTAAAGAAATCTATTGACAGAACGTTTAAAGAAAATGAAGATGAATGTGAAAATCACGTAGAAGAAGCCACCCAAGTTGATGAAAAAAATGAAGATAGAGTAGGCCAATATGTCATCCCCGATGAAAGTAATGGAATCAATCAATATAACATGCAATGCAAAGACATAACATACCCTAGTAATAAGGGAATTGACAACAAAATAATTGACAAGGAGAAGGATGATCCTGACCAAGATTATGATAAGAGACAAGCCAATGTTGCTAGCAATAAAGATGGTCAATGCTACGACAAAAATATCACAATCACAAACACATGAAGGACAAATATCATCACAAAGACGGCTATAAAGAACATCAAGAGAAGCAATTATAATATCTATCAAACACAAGATAAGACCAGTGTTCTTATGAGCATTATAAGTACAGGGATCCCGTTTAAGGGAACTGACACAAAATGTGTTGGGAATAACAACACGAAAACTAAGGTCGCAATGTATATTGAGCATGTTCAATTGACAACAAACATAGTTAAAAGAAGCAATCAGACAAGTAGAAAAAAGCATAAACAAAGCTTCACCAAGTTCATACTTATTGCAAATACCAAGACATAATAATCAAAATGAGGCAATGGCCGTAATCAAAATCACACCTCTCAAGTCATCAGTGCGACATAGAGCCAGAATAAAAAAAATGACATTAGGAAATACTCGAGCTTTGAGGACAAAGCTCCCTTAAAGGGAGTGGCAATGTAACAAATATAAAATAGAATATTAATTAAACTATTAGGTTGCTAGTGAAAGGGTGTAACCCTTCACTATGTTGGCTCAAGCCATATAAAAGGAGAGCTTATTGCACATTTTATCCATCATCTAATATATTATAATATTTATCATTTAAAATGATAGTCAGATTTGACTACTGACGGACCAACCGGATTCGGTTGCTCTAGATTTCTAATGGGGGAAGAAGAGCATAGGTTTTACTAGATGTCTTTTATCAGTGCACCCAAAACCATTATGGTGCACTGTTGCTTATTTGGTTTAGGTGCACTGATGTGTCTTTTGTTTAGGAGCACCAGTGCTCTATGACCCATGTACACCAGAGTGATTTCAGAAAAAAGAAAAAACAGTGTTCCACTTTTGTAATGGCCCACCGGTGCTTCTCTTTGGATAAGACACACTAGTGTCGGTGCTCCTCATTGGTGAAGGTGCACCAGTGCTAGTGCTCCTCTTTGGTGAAGGCACATCAATGCTCTTTTACAGAGTGGGTGCACCAATTCTCCATAACGCATATGCAACAATATTATTTTGTATAAAAAACATATGTGCTCCACTTTTGAAATTGTGCACTAGTGCTCCTCTTATGTTAAGGTGCATCAGTGTCTATGCTTCTCTTTGGTGAAGGCACACCGGTGACATTGCTCCTCTTTGGTGAAGGCGTAAAAATGCATCTTTGCCAGAATCGTACTCATGCTTTTGATATACAAAAGAACTAAACAGTAAGTCGTTTATTTAACTTATGAAAACAGCGGGAATTTTTCAAAACATTTTAAAGAAGAGGGGAAAATGTCTTTAAAAGAGGAAAAATATGTTTTTTTTTTAATTCTTCATTGCACATTGTTCTACCAGAGATAAGAGGAAGAGAAAGAGTAATGTAACCAAGAAACCAATTTTTTCCCTCTTCATTGTTTCATTTCTTCTTGTTATCTATTTTTTAATACTATTTTACATTTCTCACTATTGTTCCTAATTTCTTATTTGGTTTTCTTGTTTGTTTTGGTTGGTTTGAGGGTTTTTTCTTTATTTTGCAGGTTAATGGTGGATTTCTTTTAGGGTTTACATCAAAATTCCCCCCCACTTATGGAAAGAAGCAGGTTTTTTAAACTTTTAAAAGAAGCGAGGAAAATGTATTAAGAAGAGGGGGGGGAGAGGGTTTGTTTCATTTGTTTGTTTTGCATGGTTCTACTAGAGAGAAGATGAAGGGGAAGAGTATTTCAGCCAAGAAACCATTTTTTTCCCTCTTCATTGTTTTATTTCTTCCCATTATCTATTGTATTTTTATTATTTTTTCTTTCTCACTATTGTTCCTAATTTCTTATTTAGTTTTGTTGTTTGTTTTTGTTGATTTGAGGGTTTTCGCTCTAATTTGCAGGTTAATGGTGGATTCATTTTATAATTTTTTCTTCAAAATATATGGATAGTAAATGAGGGGCAAGTTTGGAAAAGAAATGATAATTTTTTGTGTAGCATGGGTGCATATCCACAGGGTATTTCATCTCCTCTTATTTGCAAGCTAATAAGGTCTTTGTACCCGCGGAAAACTATTTTATGTTGACAACAATCTATTTTTCGTTCCTGGTGATTCTCTTTGGAAAAAGCGCACCAGTGCATCTTTGGCAGAAGCGAACCGGTGCATCTCTTTGGTTAAAGTGTACCGATGCATCTCTTTGGTGAAGGCGCACCGGTGCTCATTTTTTGTATAAATGTACTAATGGTCATATTTTAATGTGTGGGCACACTAGTGCTCTTCTTTGGTCTAAGAGAATTGATTCTTTGTGTTATGCATATTTTCTCTAGTGGATGAGTGGCTTTGGAGAGTTCTCATCAAACAACTTTCATGTAACAATTGAGTGGTTTTGTAATTACAAAAAGATCCACCCAGTAAGTGGTAATGGAGTGGTTTGATACTCACCATGGTTTTGTATGGGTGGTTTCGTCACCATTACTATAAATTGTAATGATAAACATTTCAATATTAATTATTAAACATTTTAGTAATATTTTTGTGTTGATAATGTCTTATTCCATATGCTTTTAACTGTAATTTTTTATTTCAAACAATCAAAATTGTATTTTTTGTTTACTATTCAGCAAGTATTTCATTTTTAAATTGCACATAAGAGATTCATTAATAAACAACAGTAAGAACTAATACTTGGAATATTCAAAATCAAAGTTATTATATCACTACATTTTGATAATATTGTATTTATTAAATCACCTCTCTTTATTTGCACGTTTACAAGGTTTTTATACATGTCATCTTGTTTTTTGTTATCAATGCTCATGTTTTGTATGGGAACAACGATCCTCATTGTTGGTTAAGGTGCACTAGTTCTCATCTTTTGTAGAATTGCATCAATGCTTCTTTAATGTAGGGGCACCAATGGCTCCAGGACTTTAAATTGTAATGCTTAACATTTCAATATTAATTATTATAAATTATTATAATATTATTTTTATGTTTATTAATAATGTCTTATTTCGTATGATTTTAAATATAAAAGTATATTGCAAACAATCATGATTATAATTTTTGTTTAATATTAGGTAAGCATTTCGTTTTTAAATTGTAAATAAGGCATTCATTAATAAATAAGTGTATGGACTAATACTTAATACTTGAAATATTCAAAATCAAAGTTATTATCTCAATACATTTTAATAAATTATCATGTATTTATTAAATCACTTCCATTTATTTGCATGTTCACAAGGTTTTTGTATATAACAAATTGTTTTTTGTCATCAATGCTCCATTTTGTTATGGGCACACTAATGCTCATTGTTGGCTAAGGTGCATCGATGCTCATCTTTGGTAAAAGTGCATCGATGCTTCTTTACTGTAGGATCACAGGTGCTCCAATACCAATGTGTACTAGTGTGGTTTTGGACCAAAAAATATTGGTGCTATTCTTTGGTGAAAATGCCCTGGTGCACCTTTATCAGAAGTGCACCGGTGCATCTTTTGCAAAAGCACACCCGTGCATCTTAGACAGAAGCACACCGGTGCATCTTTGATAGAAGCGCACCGGTGCATCTTTGTCATAAAATTTGCACCGATGCATCTTTGACATAAGTGCACCAGTGCATCTTTGATAAAAGTGCACCAATGCATCTTTGGCATAAGCACAATAGTGCATCTTTGTCATAAGTGCACATGTACATATTTGGAAAAAGTGCACCGATGAAAAAAACCTCCGCTAAAGTATTTGGCCGCAAATATTTTTTAGTTATAATAAATTTCCTTAATATCCTTTGTTAAAACATCTGGTACAATTGGAAGAGGTTGTAGTGGAGGTTTTTTTCTTTTAACCAATCTTGTAAAACTAAAAATCTCCGCTATAACTTCCACTACAAGGCATTTTCCTTGTAGTGAGAAACGCTTCCTTTAGTCAGTTGACAAATCTATAAAAAAAAGGTCTGGTTACAAAGCACATCAAGCAGCTTTAGAAGTTAAGTCTTAGAGTGAAGAATATTTCAAAAGATAATTTGTTGGATCTCTTTATGGGCACTTTAAAGGAAAATATTCAACATGAGATTTGTATCCTTAAACCTAAATCATTAGAGACTGACTTTAGTTTGGCAAGGAAAATTGAAAGTAAAAATATGGCAATGACTACTAGAAGGACCAATTCTAACACATATAAAGAGAATAATGTTCCTTCTTCTAACCCACCTCAACAACTTGATGAAAGAAGAGAAAAAGTTCCATGCTTTAATTGTAACAACAAGTATAGTAAGGGACATACGTGTGGTGAGAAGAAATTATTATACATATATTGTGAATCTTGAAGCAAAAGAACATGAACCATCTCAAGTTGAATAAATAGAAGAGATTACTTTTGAAAAGATTACTCCCACCGTATCCTATCATGTATTTCCTGGAATTAGCACTCCTGAAACTCTCAAGATTGAAGAGTATATCAAAAATAAAAAAAGTAACAGTGTTGATTTCTTCTGGTAGTACTTACAATTTCGTTCACTCTAAATTGGCCAAAGTTCTCAATTGCTTTGTATATCTAGCACCAAAGTTTCAAGTAATGATTGCAGATAAAGGAACTATCAATCCCTTAGGGAAATTCCATAATATCAATCTTACTATGGGTGAGTATGTATTGAATAGTCCAATGATTGCTATCTGAATGGGTGGTGTTAATGTTGTCTTAGGAGTTCAATGGTTACAATCATTGGGAACAATGGCTTTTAATTTTCATGAACTTTTCATGAAATTTTCTTAGGAAGGAAAAAAAATTGAATTAAGGGATATTACAAGGAATCCAAGAAAGGTGATAAGATCTGACAGTATGACAAAAATGTTGAAAAAGGGGCATCAATGTGTAATTGCACAATTATGCTCATTGGATGTTCACACATCTAAGCCAACTATTCCCCTAGATCTCCAAAAGGTCATTGATAAGCACTTCAAGGTATTTGAAGATATTCCAAAATTTCTTCCACCTACTTGAGATTTTGATCATGTTATTTACTTAATTCCAGGAAGTTCCTCCTAACATCAAACCTCATAGATACCCCTTTGTCCAAAAGAGTGAAATTGAGTGTATGGTTGAAGAAATTTTTAAAGTTTGCATAATTAGGCCTCACCAAAGTTCTTACTCTGCACCAGTGGTAATGGTACACAAGAAATAGGGATCATATCATATTTACCCAGGTTATAGAAATCTCGACAAGATCACTATTAAAGATAAGTTTCCCATTCCTATCATTGATGAATTGTTAGATGAACTAGATGGAGCAGTTTACTTCACAAAGTTGGTATTTGTTCAAGGTATCACCATATTATAAGGATGAAGGAATAAGGCATCCCAAAAACAACATTCAAAAACTCATGAAGGTCATTATGAATTTTCAGTCATTCCTTTTGGCATTATGAATGCACCTTCCACATTTCAAGGTTTGATGAATTCCATTTTCAAGCCGTCCTTAGAAAATTTATGTTAGTATTTTTTATGATATACTAATCTATAGAAAGTCTTGGGAAGAACATGTTCAATGTGTCAACGGGATGCTACAACTACTAAAGGAGCAACAACTATATGCAAAACCTTCCAAATGTTTCTTTTGGGTAAAGTAGGGAGATTATTTGGGTCATATTGTATATCATGAAAGTGTCAAGGTAGACCCTAACAAATTAAATATATGATGGACTATTTGATTCCCAAAAACTTGGATAATCCTAGAGGATTCTTAGGTTTGACAGGGTACTACTGCAAGTTTGTTCAGAACTGTAGAGGAATATCAGCACCTTTAATAGAATTGTTGAAAAAGGAATCATTTTAATGGACTCTAGAGTCAACTCAGAAATTTGAACAACTTAAAGAGGCAATGTGCAAAGCTCATGTTTTGACCACACCAGACTTCACAAAAACCTTCGTTTTGGAATGTGATGCTTTAGGAAATGGAATTGGTGTTGTTCTAATGCAAGAAGGAAAACTCCTTGCTTTTGAAAGTTGACCAATCAAGGGAAAGAACGTACAAAACCCCATTTATGAGAAGGAAATGATGGAAATACTACATGCACTTAAGTAATGGAACCCTTACCTAATAGGTATTCAAGGTTAAAACGAATCATGATAGTCTTAAATACTTCTTGGAACAAAGATTATATTTAGAAGAGCAACAAAAATGGGTCATCAAGATGTTGGGATATGACTTTGAAATCATCTATAAAAGAAGGGAACCAAAATGTGGTGGTAGATGCACTCTCAAGAAAAAGAAAGAGGATGTTAAGGCATTACTTTATGCAATTTTGGTTATACAACCCGATTAGGTAGTAATATCAAGGGAACAATGGAAGAATGACCTATCTATGTGGAAACTCATTCAAAATCTACAAAAGGATCCCAATTTATCAGATACTTTTGTGCGAAAAAATGATTCACTATGGAAATAAGGATCGCTTATATATATGAAAGAGTTCCCAACTCAAACAAAATATCCTTTTGGAATTACACACCTCTCCTATAGGTGGGCACTCACGATTCCTAAAATCATACCATATGGTCAAGAAAGAATTCTCTTGGGAAGGTCTTTAATTTGATGCTCAAAGATTTGTGGTAGAATGTTTGGTTTGCCAACAAAATAAGGTTAAAACAGTTAAAACCTCGGGTCTTTTACAACCATAAGAAATACCTTGTCAGTGTTGGGAGAAAGTTTCAATGGATTTTATATATATCTACCCAAGTAAGAAGGGAAGAATGTTATTATGGTGGTTGTTGATATACTCACAAACTATGCACACTTTTTTGCACTCTCCCACCATTTTAATGAAAGCACAATTATTGTAGCCTTCATGGAATCGGTTCTGAAGTTACATGGAAACCTGAAGATTACTGTAAGTGATAGAGATCTAATTTTCACTGGAAAATTTTGGACTGAATTATTTTCTTGTTTGGGCACCTAATTGGCTCACAATTCTTCTTATCATCCTCAATCCGATGGGAAAATTGAGATAGTGAGCAAATTTGTGGAAGGATATCTTCAATGATTTGCATATGATTAACAAACACAATGAGTGAAATGGTTATCTTTGGTAGAATGGTGCTACAATACTTCCTTCCATACGTCATAAAAAATGTCTCCATTTATGGCACTTTATGGATCATAAAAAATTTCAAGCTATGAAAGATCACCTAGCGCACCAACAAGAATTTCTCCAGTTACTGAAGGATAACCCGGTTATGTAAAAAAAAAAAGGATGAAACAACAAGTAGATCAACATCACAATGAAAAGATTTTTGAAGAAGGGGATTGGGTATTTTTGAGACCGCAACCTTACAAACAAATGTCATGCAAGAAACTAAATAAAGACAATGAATTAGCACCCAAGTACTATGGCACTTATAAAGTGTTGCAGAAGATTGGGAATATGGATTACAAATTGGAGCTCCCTTCTTCATCAAGGGCACACCCAATTTTCCATGTTTCTTGCTTAAAGAAGGAAATAGGAGACAAGATCCCAATTGAAACAAGGACCAAACAACTATGCAAATGGGATATTACTGAGTGCCTCATCAAGTGGAAGAACTTATCAGTGGAAGATTCGACATGGGAAGATGAGTCCTTCGTATAGAAGCATCGAGAACTAATAAGTGTAAAGGACAACACTTGTCTAAAGGGGAGGGGCATGTTAAGCCTTAAATGTTTGCACATTACCCCCTGTATTGTGGCTCATTACATATTATTGTTGTCGGCTTGGGTCTATCAACGGTAACTGTCATTAATATTATTATATTAGTTATGTTGAATGGAGTCCATTAGTTGTAAGTGTACCTCTTTATCTCCTATATATAGGAAGGAGACATTTTAATTTGAATAATGTCAACTTGTCTTGTCTTATGTACTTAGTACATTGTGTAAGGAGGTTTCCCCCTGGAAGATGATTACTATTCATCTCATTTATTTATTATTAAAGCGTGAATTACTCTTTTTGGTCTCTTTATGCTCTTTTTTAGAATTTGTTACTTAACACATTCATCATCTCTATCTAACTAATTGTTCACTAAAAGATATTAACCCAACTCATTCCATAAAACTCCATACATGAATCCAAAACACCAGTAATATTAAGGTTGTTTCTATGTTTAAAAATATATAAATATTAAAAACAATACTTTTTTCAATTGTTGATCGATACACTGCGGCTTCAGCTGACCTTTGGATCTCAAAAATCCAAAAGTGCTCATCAAGCCTGCTGCAGCCTCATTAAATGCTGTACAGCATGCTAAATATTGTTTTCCATATAATCACTAGCCAAAATGACCCAAACTCGCAATATAAACTACTAAAATTGTAATTTTGGCAATCTGGGTGGTTTTAAAATTGGTCATTTAATCTGGGAAAATCAAATCTGATTATTGAAATTAGGAAATTGCCAAATAGCAATCGATTTTTATAAAAGAAAAAGGAATAAAAAGCTGGGAGATTTAGTTGTCTTTTATCCAACTCGCTCAAGAAGTGCATGGAGCACCATGAATGCAATCATGACTGGCATGGGGCATTTACATATTTTGGTAAAACCTGTGATCTCTGTACTATGGAGGCGAGATCATGGTACTGTTAACAATAAATTGAACAACTCGTCACACAACAACCCTATTGGAATGGTTCAACATGGGAGTTATAGAAGTAAACAATGGTTTAATGATACTGATAGCGATCGATGGAGAAGACCGACCAACTAGGCTTGAAATGAACATAAAATAACAACAAACAACGAATTTGTTCTTCAACATTTCCGGAATCTATAATTTATTTTGTGAGGAGATCAGATCTAAGGGTATCGACTATGCTCTTGCTTGGTGAAGGCGATCTATAATAATATTTTTTTAATGACTGGCTTCACCCAATAGACAATGGTTTAATTGAGGTTTTGTGTTGCTCAAGCAATTCTGGCTACTTTCTTAAAATGAATCCACGATCGGTGTAACCAGATCGGAATCACATTTGTATGGAAACTTTAAAGAAAGACAACGATTCACAATCGTTTTTTCCATGTTCTTGGATGGAATCCATTCTTGGATGGAATCTTTAACAACAAAAAATGCATACTAACCTTTCTTTAAACAAGATCCAACACTAGATCAAGAACAGATCCAAGGAGACTCTATACAGCAAGATCGACATCATGCATATCGACTGCATCTTTAAAAAAGTCAATATAACTTTACTAATTAGAGACTCATCATTTTTGGTATTTGCTCTAAATTTGTGTATGAAGAATAATTGCATGGTCAAGAAACACTTAATCAATTCCATGGAGAGATCTATGCTGAAGAAACTTGAAATTAAATCGATTCTCTTAGAAAGATTCAAGATAACAATAACTTCTTTTTCTTTTGCAAATCTGAAATGGAGCAATAATAATACGCATTATTTAACCAACAGAAATTAAAGAAATCATAAATAATATTGGTTGACATGTAACCTCTTGCTGTGAAGTATCAAAGGCTACAGAAGGCTAAGAAATCATAAATAACATTGGTTGACGTGTAACCTCTTGTCATGAAAAGAAATCATAAATAACATTGGTTGACGTGTAACCTCTTGTCATGAAGTATCAAAGGCTACACAAAGTTGTCAAAGATCTTGTTGAAATATTGTAACTTGGAAGGATATTCTAAATGTATGTTACTATTAGGGTGTTACTATTGTAATTGGTCATCATAGAGTCATGAGGTAAAGCCTTCCTTGTAAGTCAGATCATTAGTACCCTAATAAATAATATAAAATAGTGTTTTGAGTCTTCTTAAGTGAAGTGAGTCTAGTCAATTAAGTGGGGCCTACTTGTCTAGGGTAAAATTCAATTGACATAATGTGTATAAATAGAGGATTTGTGCTCTTCATTATAACACAGATTCACTCACTTGTGTAGCGCATAGGGGGGAGAGAGAGAGAGAGAGAAAAGTAAGGAGGAGAATACCTGTTTTGGGGTTATATCTTATACATCTTATATAGAGGAAGTTTTGCTGGGTTTTCTTCCCATTGAGGGTTTCCCATGATAAACACTGTGTCTATATTGTGATTGTGTTTCTTTCAGTGATTCTGCATATGCTATTGTTGTGAATTTGGATTGAACATTAATGATATCTAGTATAGCATATAAAATCTTAACATGGTATCAGAGCTAGCTTGAATAGAACAGCTTTCACAAGGTGAAACTCTCTTTCCTCCCTCCTTGAAAGAAATTATGGTTTGCAAAGTTTGGAATTTGGAATATTTTCTTGCATATAAAGTTGATCCTCCCTAGAGCTCATATATTGAGCTCGGGATCGAATTTTTTGGGTGGTTGAATTTTCGAGAAATCTAAACCCTAGTTTGGCCCTGAACTAAAAAACTGCAGAAAACCAGAACCAGAAATTCCAAAAAAGCTGCAACCTTGCAAGCAAGTTTTGAAGGGTGAAGATTTGGGATCTCCATAAACCAAGTGGACCAACCAAATCGCCTCATTCAGGTGCATCTCCTGGTAAGGTCAGCTTTTCATTTTGAGAAATTTCAAATTTTAATGACCTCTTGGATAGGATGTCCCGAAGCACTAGGCTTGAGGATAAACTGGAAGGAATATAAAAATTCCTAGCATGGAAGTATAGGATTGGTCTCATTCTCAAAGAGAATTGTCTTGGGAACGAACATCAACAGAAAGATGAATTTGAGAGCTCAACTGAAGGGCACCCAGATGAGCAAAGGAGAATCAATTCAAGATTACTTCACAAGAGTATCCTAGTTCACAGAACAACTAAGTGCTATTGGAGACACCCTTAATGAGGATGAACTAGTTATGACTGCTCTCAATGGTCTCACTAAACCTTAGTATTCATTCATACAGACTCTGTGTGCTAGAAAAGAAAGTATGAATTTTGACATAGTATGGGAAGATTGCATTCAAGAAGAAGCTAGAGTAGCTAAGAGAGAAGCTCTACTAAGAGAAAATGATCAGGCTCTAGCCGTCCATATTAAAGAGAGAAAACAATCAAACTTCAAGAAAGGTAAACATAAACCTTCAAAGAATAAGTTTCAAAATAAAAATAAGGATTACTCAAAGTATCAATGCTTTAATTGTCATAAGATAGGGAACCTTTCCAGAGAGTGTCCATCACCAAATAATAACAACAACAACAAGAGACATCATGCTCATCTAGCTAGAGATGAGGATGAGGAAAAAAGACCTCGAAAGAGACTAACAAAAGAAGAAGATGTAAATGAATATGTATTATTCTTTGCACTCTCTGGTTCTGTGAGACCTAGAGAAGATACATTGCTTATTAATAGTGGTGCTTCTAAGCACATGACAGGAAGAAACAAAATTTGTCAAGACTTAAAGAAAAGAACTCTCCTCAAAAGGTATCATTGGGATATGACTCAATATCCCATCAGAGGTATTTGTGAATCAAGCTACAAGATTGACTCTAGGACTTCCATGAATATGAAAGAAGTACTATATGTACCAAGTTTGAAAAAGAATCTACTTTCCATCTTAGCACTAGATAAGAAAGGATATAGAGTTGCTTTCATAAATGGACAAGTACTTATGTGGCCCCAAGGAAAGACACTTGAAGATGTTGTGGTCATTGGTGAAGAAGGAGGACTATACAAACTCAAAGGACATCCAGAGACAACCCTTGTCAATGAGACTACCAGCTCAAGTGAACTGTGGCATAGGAGGACTGCTCACATCAACTACAAAACACTACCCTATGTAAGAAAGGTGGTAACAGGGTCACCAGATCTAAAGATTGATCATGAGGGAACTTGCAAAGGATATGCAAGAGGAAAGAACATCAAGAATCCCTTTATGAAAAGTAAAACAAATACTAAAGGTACATAAGAACTAATTCATTCTGATGTATGTGGTCCTATGCCCTCCATATCATTAAGTGGATATGAGTATTATGTCACATTTATTGATGACTATTCAAGAAAGACATGGATATACTTCTTGAAGAACAAGAGTGAAGTGTTAGGGAAATTCAAGGAATTCAAAGCCTTGATAGAGAACCATTCATAAAAGAGAATAAAGACACTGAGATCAGATAATGGTGGAGAATACACTTCAAATGAATTTGAAGCATTCTATAAGGAGGCGGGAATCAAGAGGGAACTAACCACTCCCTATAATCCCCAACGGAATGCTGTTGCAAAAAGAAATAATAGAACCATTATGGAAGCTGTAAATACCTGCATGATTCATGACCAAGATATCCCCATGCACCTATGGGATGTGCAGAATAGATTATCTCGCAATTATCTTGGATTCAAGACTCCTGAAGAAATGTATACGAGAAAGAAACATGAAGTGATCCATCTCAAGATATTTGGTTCTCCAATATATGTGCATATTCCGAAAGAGAAGAGAACCAAGTTGGATCCTTCTGGAAAGAAGGGAATATTTGCTGGATATTGTGAAGTTTCCAAAACCTTCAGGATATACATTTCAGGATTCCATCATATCGATATTAGTAGGGATGTAAAATTTGATGAAGAGACAGCTCTTAAGAAATCTAGAAGGTGTCATCTTGAAGAAGTACATGAAGAGGATGTACCTCTCAGAATGGTAGATACCGAACCTGCTCTTGAAATAGTAGCAATTGAAGATCATGACATGATAGAACCTTAGGAACCCCCTACTATGGATATTTATCAAAAGAGAAAACCTGCTTGGGTAAGAGAAATCATAAAGAAGAAGAGAAGTATGGAGCTCAAGAAGGCTCCACAAGAACAAGCAAAAGATCAAATCCATACTCTAGTTATGTAGCTTTGATCGGTGACCTTGTAGATCAAGAACCCACCAGCTACGAGGAAGTTGTCCAGAAGAAAGAGTGGGTAGAAGCAATGACATAAGAATATCAGTCAATAATGAAGAATGATGTTTGGGATATAGTACCCAAAGTAGAAAACAAAAGTGTTGTATTTTTGAAATGGATCTACAAGATAAAACATGCTGCTGATGGAAGTATTGAAAAGTACAAGGAAATATTTGTGGCTAGAGGATTCTCTCAAAAAAAGGGGATTGATTATGAAGAGACATTTGCTCAAGTAGAAAGGTACACTTCCATCATAACCATCATGGCACTTGCTTCCATGATGAAGTGGGATCTACACCAGATGGATGTAAAGACAACCTTCCTGAATGGTGTGATTGAGGATGAATTTTACATCGAACAACCACAAGGATTTGAATTCGAAGACAGAGTGAATTATGTATATAAGTTGAAAAAGTATCTGTATGGACTGAAGCAAGCTCCCAGAGCTTGGTATGGTATAATAGATAGCTTCTTAAAAAGCATGGGATTTACCAAAAGTAAAGTTGATCCCTTGAAAATTTATCCATTAGACACCCCAAACCTAAACCTTCATAAAATAATTATGCCATTTGGTTTTCACAGTAGCCACCAGGGTCCATGCCTAGATGTTTTTTTAGACCATTTTCCTGTGGCGAAACAAAGGCCTTGAATTGAAGTGATAAAAGAAGGAACCTTCTTGAATTTAGTGATATGAGAAGGATCCTTCTTGACTTTAGTTCTAGACTCCCTGGAATTGAATCGGTCCCTTTCCATATTTTCATTTTCCTTCACAGTACTTTATATTTGCATGTATTGTGGAATCTAGATCCTGTAGTTACCAAACAAGAATAATGGGTTGTTGTAAATGGCCTCGAGGGTAATCATTAATTCAATCTAGAACTAGGGATACTAGGCCATCCACTAGATATCAAAACAACATTGCAATTTGACATCAGTAACCATTATGGGAGTCTATCACAATGCAACCTATTAACTACACATAATCTTAGCATGTATCTTTCAATTTAAAAATAATAAAATAAAACAAGATAGTATACCTACCTCCATTACGACTTGCACAAGAATTCTCCCCATTGGCATCTATTATGTCTTCATCCCCATTAGATTTTCCAAGGTTTATAATACCATCCAAAGAAGAACCCTTTGAATCACTAACTCCACTAGGAACATCAGACCATGTATTAGAGAAGTCCTTAGGATTTAAGCATCGAACACCAGAATCACTGTTTAATGTAATCCCATAAGAATTTATCAAACCTATCTCAGATTGAGTTGAAGAAGATTCCATAGTTTCTAATTCCATTTCTTCATAATTTTCTAGCACATGGTAACCAGATCCTGCACCTACAGGAAACTAACACAACCAGATTTTAAGGACTAACCAAAACTGCAATATGAATATGGTATAATCTAGAAATTCTACACAACTACAAAATAAACAATGGAACATGTAGACCACTGCCAAAACATATGCTACTGCTCTTCCATTACAGTTGAACAAAATTGTTGCTATAGGAAAAAGAAATTATTCATTAGCAAAAGAAAATTTATACTTTTGAGATGCATGACATTGATGCACTTGTTGAGTTATGGATGTTTTGATAATCTATGCATTAGTTGGGTTCAGTTGGGAAGACATTAAAGAAACTATTTATTATTAAAAAATATTATAATAGAGAATATTTTTAAAACTAATTAAAGAAAAGTTTAAAATAAAATAAAATACAAACAATTATTTGTATTAATATATACTTTTTAACTTATTTCAATGTGTACATGGACATAATTTGTGTTGTTGACTAACCCAAAATAATAGTTAAGGTATTCGTGGAAGAGTCTTTCCAACTAGTCGTACTACAGGTAGTTCTCATTGAATGTGAATACACAAAAACTGATTTTGATGTGATTCTGATTATTATAACTCAATGTTATTCATAATTCATTGTTATAAACATAGTTTAATGTACTTTACCCCAAAATCCCCCAAAACTATGGATGCATTGCATAGAAAGGATGCTAGAACTATGTTACCTCTTAAAAAATGAAAATTTAGGAAACCTAATGAGAAATAAGAGGATTTATCAAACTGATTTAATTTCTATACTGTAAATGACCAAGAGAGAGTAGTTGTTTCCAACTTCATAATATCCTCTCTTCTTCTTCTTCTTCTTCATGTTTCTAATATTATACATACATACATGGCTAAAATACTTGAGAGTCGTTGCGAAGGAAGTGAAAAGGTTAATTATTTTGCATAACTCAAATCTTAAATAGTCTTTACTCCAAGTTTGATCAAACTGTGAATATTGGCAGTTTGGCAGTGAACATAAAACATACATCAAATCATACTCTACCTACTTAGATGACGCTTTTTTCTTGAGGCTTATCTACCTCTAATCTCTATGAATCAAGGTATTAATACTAGGCCTTTTGGGTTTCTATTTTCAGTCATTTGAAGGGTGTCCATCATGTTTCATGTCAAACAAGTGGTTGAACTGAACATTCCAATTTTCCAAAGGGCTAAACACTGGCTGATTTATGGTGCTCCTTGCCACATAAAACTCAGAACTAGACAGACTTATAGTTTAGCTAATTTTTACTGTTGTTTATGCTCAGAGTTGTGTTTTGATGCTACTTCTACTTTCAATCTCAACCTAGAATTTGCTACAGCCTACTGGTCATTTCTTTTCAGTGGCCGCAATATAACTTTTGACCACTATTTTTGCTCAAAATTGCCTAATAGGTGCCTAGATTTGAGTACTATTGTTTTTTATGGTGGAATTAAACTCAAAACCCAAGATGAAGAGTGTTTACCTAATGAATGATTCCCAAAATTGCTACATGTCTCTTTTCAATGTTGTCATCCCTAGCAAGCGCATAGAATTAGGGATTTAAGACTGCCTGTTGTTGTTATTCATGCCCAGATCTCAAAGTATACTGCTTGCTACCTTCTGGAGGCTACAACCATGCACAAGGATGTCAAAATATTTCCAAAAAATGTTGTTGTTCAAGGATTTTCCATTGTTGTGTCATAGACCCAACAACTTAGATTATTGTTTCATGACTGTTTGAGGGATGAAAAGGAGCCCTAGTGTGCCCCGAGTTTAACATGGTGGAGTTTTACTGTTGATTCTAGTCAAATGTGTGCACAAGGTCCAGAACCTCCATAAGACTACCTAGAAGTGTCTAAGATGCACCTGGAATACTAGATTTAAGAATTAGGGTGGTTACATGTTGTTTAATGGCTGAAACAATGCCTAGGACCACTGTTTAAGGCTCTTAGGAGAATGGGACATACCCAAAACTTCCCATGAGGCCAATCAACCCAAGGGAACCGCCTAGATTTGTAATTTTAAGGTTCACCTCTGTTTATACTGTTTGATGACTTTTGTCACTGTCATGGCTTCCAAAACTAAACCAGAATTGCTTTCTAGGGTTTGAAATTGACCCAACGTTGCTAGAAGTGAAGCTCTGCCCCTTTTCCATTTCTAGAAGATCTAAGAATCAACCTGGAATTCCTCAAGTGTATACAGATCTCAAACTCTTCTATTTCTACTAACTAATATAGAGAACACCCTATGCAAATAGGGGGTAACAGGAGGAAACCCTATGTTTAGGAGGCAAAATTTCCTACCATGTCACCCTAGGGATGCCTATTGTTTGGTGTTGGGTTTTCAACTAGGATCCAAGGTGCATAAGAATCAATTTCCCTTGGCTGACCTCCTATTTAATTGCATCAACATATCATAGGATCTTGTTTACGTGTTCTTTGTATAAATTCCCTGACTGTATTTCATCATCCACCAATTCAGGCACTCCTTGCATCATGATTGATGTTAACAATCAATAAATCATGTGGTTAGTTTTTTATGGCAACTGGAATCATTTTGTTGTTATTGTAGGAAACACTTACGACATAAATTAAAGGTTTGAAGTGATTGCATAGAGTATAAAATGGAATTTGGGTAAGAATTTGAACAGGACAAGAATTTTGCAACACACCTGTATAATTATTAGGAGATTGAGGATGTGATTCGAGGGAGAATGACAAAAGAAGCTTTGTGGCCATGTCTAGTATGTGTATCACTCATGTGAGGATGCTATGTGATTCAACAATTTTCATAGTTTTGCATTTCATGATTGATAAGGCAGAGTAACTAGTAGTCAGACAACCTATCTTCAAGGACCATCACACATTAATTGGCAGGAAATTGATATATGACGAACCAAATATGGTAAGGACTGGAAAGTGCTATATGTCACCTATATAATTATTAGGAGATTTAGTGTGTGATTAGAGGGAGAACTACAGAAGGAGCTTTGTGGCCATGTCTAGCATGTGTATCACTCATGTGAGAATGCTCTACAATGCAGCCAATTACATAGTTTTGCATTTGATTATTGATAAGAGATGGAAACCAGTGGTTAGACACCCTATATTCCAAGTCTATTGTTTTTGCATCATCTCTTTTTGGGAGGGTATCAACAATTTTGGTTGTTGCAATGCTAGATGCATTATTGCATGATTCCTCATGCTGTTGTTCTAAACCTTGAAGCACGAATGTTTGATGTTGGTCAATATACTCATATGTATGGTTTTCGGCTCTTTTACAGTTTCAAAACCATTACTTTCAAGTTCCAAAGCTTTTGCATTGTCTATAACTTCATCGGTAATTGGAATATCCATCTCTATTATTGCATCTCTGCCAAGTGTTATGTTGCATTCTTCATGTGGCTCTTCCAATATCATTGTTTGTTTTGCTACCACTGCATCATCATCTATGTAGAAGGTCTCAACAAGTTCTCTGTAGAATGGGTTTGAGCATAGTGTAATAAGTTGTTGGTTGCATACAAGGTAGATCAACTATTGTCGAGGTAAACCAACATTTCATGAATGTACGAATAATAATGCAGTTAGGGCCAAAATTTCCCTTGATTTTGACTGGAAATCCGAAGTGCATAAAGTAGATTAAAAGTTTCAGAATGATAACTTATGTAACAGAAGTCCAAACCAAGATGTACTGAGGTCAGGTGGCATTATATCTTGCAAACATAAGAGAATCCCATTGAGCTAGTAAGATCGATGTCACGTGATTCCTGATAAAAATCCAAAGAGAAAAAGATGGTAATAAGATGTATGTTGTATTATGGACACTTGCAGGTGTTGATTCTACAAGATAGGATGTAAATAGGAGAGTGTATGTGAACAAGTTAGAGTGGCAGAGATAGTGCTTAGAGTTGTCAGAGGATTCTCTGTATTATTTTCCATCAAACGAATAAGTATGGACCATGTATTTTAAACTATGCTTGCATTAGGGATGATTTTAAGGAACCATACTTATTTAAAAGTGTATAAATGTTGGTGAATCTTACCAATTCTTAAAACACCAACTATAAAATGTTTGGCGATATTTTTCAAAAAATATTTTAATTTCCAAGGATTTTATATCGTTTATATAATAATTTGGCAATTTTTAGGGTGAAAAAAATTTACCCCATCAAAATTGGGCGAAATAGGGTTTCAAAAATTGCAAAATGGCGAATCTTTTTTTGAGAAAACCCCCTAAAAATAGCCCATGGGCTAAATTTTGCCCCCAAAATTATCGCTAGTTTGCATCTCATTTTTTGTGGTTAAATTTCCTTTGGGGAAAGAACCTTGTAGGCCAAAAACGTTTGTCTTAGGAGCTGCAATTGAGGGGTTTTATTCCACTAAAAGAACCTAGGACTCACTCTTGGTCTTGTCTACCTACATAGGACAAACCACCAAGAATCACTTAACTATGAGATCTCATAAGAAGTTGGATGCATTAGCACAACAACATGCTTTTTTTCTATGTTGAACCTAGGTCCCTTTGAAGAAGGATCACCTGCTTTACTACTACTTTTTAACATATGCCTGCAATGATGGAGGGAAATCATTGTAGATTGATGTCTCTTTTCCTAGTATGTGGTTATGGCTATGTTTTTCCCATTTATGTTTTTCCTAGTAAAGGGTTACGATTTGAGTCTTCACTTTTAGGGTTTTTTTATTTGTTTTTTCATGTCCAAAATATGTTGAAAAATGTAAACTCCAAAGATATTCTTATTGTATTAGTGTTATACCTCTTTCGGGGGATGTTATTGATGTATTTGGTAATGTAAAATTCATTAAAAGAGTCAATGTAAACACTCATTATAAGTCGGATCAATATAAATTGATAATGTGCCATTGTATTAATTTTATATCATTTTTCTCATGCAAGCTTCACTTCTGGTCTCTATATCGATTTGGAATTTCAGTTTTGGAATATTAAGTAAGATGTCAAACATGGATTGTGGAAAGAAAAACAAAACAACACGACAAAAGGATGTAATATCACATTTTAAAAAGCCTCAATCCAATAATCCACATCTTATTCATACTTCAAGCTCTCTTGAGCAAGGTATAGGTGAGAAAGGTATCAGTGAGAGAGACGTCAACAATTTTTAGAATGCATCTACAACCCATACAATGGATGGTAGAATGCATTCCTCTGGTGATCAAAGTGGGACAAATGCATTTCTATATGAAATTGGTAGTTCAAATGTTGCATATTTTTCCTTGCAAGGTGACACAGTGAATTCATGGAAAAGGAAAAAGGGACAATGGGACATAGGGAGAAAATTCAAATTTGATTGGGTCACAAGATACCCATTTATTGAACCAATACCTCCAACAAATGAGAATGATACCTCACGAGAAGTTAAATGCATTTCATGTAGTTGGAAAATTGACAAGGTAGTGAAATTGCAGATGAAGTTAGACACAATCGAGAATCACGTTGGAAAGGTGTATGATAAGAAAGATGAAAATGATGAGAATAAATCGTGACTGCCAGATGGAAATATCTTAGCCAATGTCGACATCTCCAATTTGAAGAGGAATATAATAAATTCTTACTAAACAAGAAAAAACTCGAGGAAAGTGGAGGAACCATCACATATCAATTTGGAAAGATGATGGAAACAAATTTGTTATGAAAGACGATACAATTAAGCATTGTATTTCACCTCATATCCAATGGTCATCCTATGACAGATTATCCAAAAATGACAAAATATCTATCTTTTATTCAAGTGCCAAATCTTCCATCTTCTCATTGGTTTTTATCGAGTGGTTGGGAATGGGGAAAATATCTAGCTCAAGTAGAAAAGGACAATATGAAAGAGAAGATTGCAAATGCTACATTTTTGTCACTGTCTTTGGATGAAGTTACGGCTATTGATAATACCTCATGGATTTGCATGAGCATTTATATGGTCAATGACCATATCAGGCATTCCTATCTACTTGGAATTCATAAAATGACCAAAATTTTTACAACAAAAAATATTTATGAACTTGTTATTGATAGTTTGAAGGAAATTGGTGGTATGGATCATTCCACGATTGCAAAAAAGTTGGTATGTGTTGGAACAGATGGATCATCAGTAATGCAAGGACAAAGGAATGGCCTTTGTGCTAGACTGCAACTCTCGGCTTCACCCTATATGCTTAGTATTCATTGTATGGCTCACAAGATGAATCTTGCATTTAAAATAGTCAGCAACTTTTCATTGGTTTCAAAGGTTGAATATCTTGTACGTGAGGTTCATGCATACTTTTGTTTGAGTCCCAAATGATTTTTAGAGTTTAATTTTTTTTCCTGATGGTGTTATAAATGGAAAAAAAAAACTATTAAAAGATGTTGACACAAGATGGATATCACTGAAGGGACCAGTTGGAAGACTATTCAATGAATATGCATCCTTGGTAGGGGTGATGTATGAACATCGCTCAAGTGTAGAAAAAGCTCAAACTCTTCTATTTCTACTAACTGATATAGAGACATTATTAACATTGGCTGGAATTATTCCTATGAATAACCTCATGAAGATGGCTCAAAGTCGCACGATGTATATTGTTGAATACACAAGAGAAATAAAATTAACATGTCTTGCATTGGATAATTTGTATATTATGAAAGAGTCTTTTACATGTCTAAATTGGAGTAAGATAATCAATATAGAAAATGATAAAAATATATATATATATATATATGTTTGATGAAAAAGGGATGTTATGTATGGTAGTTCGTGGGAATATGGTTCCCTTTTATTACAATGATAACATAGGGAGATCCTCCAAACAATGCCCTATGTCAATATAACGATTTCACTATATTGTAATTTCAGTGAGACACAACTTGATAGAAATTGAAAAATCACTATCATCAGAGATAAGAGAACAGTTTCCTCAAGATGAATTGTTGGAGGCTATGTCTATCGTATACCTTCAATATTGGGACCATAGTCGAGGTTTAAAAACTTTAAAGGATGATTTTATAGAGAAATACAAGATTTTGCAGAGCCATTTTTGTCGAGAGGCCAAGATACAAGGAGAACATATTCAATGTATTTTAGATCGAGAAAAAATGATAAATCAAGCTCAATTATTTGCTACAACAATGTGGGACCAATTTTCTCCATCGGATAATAAAGAATATGGTGCAATTACAAGATTATGGACTCAACTTAGTGTTAGAGAATTGCTACGGCAAATAATTCCAAAATATTTCAAATTAGCGGATTAATGGCAAACCATGATTTTGGGGTCAGTGGAGGATGAGAGAATGTCTAGTGCACTGACATTCTTGAAGTTCTAGTTGAGGAACAAGATTGATAAAAATGTGGATACATGCTTAAGATTAAATGTAACAAAGTATGAGGCTGACAATTTTCCATATGAAAGAACAATAGCTCTTTGGAAATCATATCGTGAAAGAAGGGGAGAAAACAATATAACAAATTTCTCTAATGAACTTGATGTGGAACATAATGTTTTGGATGATCATAATGATGGTTCATCTGGAGGAAGTCGTGTTCAGAATGTCAAAAATGAGGACCAAGGCCAAAATGTGAATTGGAAAATAAATTTCACCTAATATTGTATATGATCTAATACACATGATGGACTCTTAAGTCTTTATTTTATCCAGGTGTTCCATGTATCCTTGTTGGTGATCACTATATGTGGATTTGGGGTTGTGTTTTAGGTAAAAATAGATTCTACATTGTACGTTTTTGTTGTAACATTGAATATTTGAGCTACATTACCTTCATACAGCTTATTTTAATATTGATGTTTTGATATTTATCTCTTACATTGTCTCTTTCCTATATGTGACAGGAAATGGCGATGGAATTTGAGAAAGTTAGGCCTAGGAGCTATCTCTTCACATAGACAGTGTCCTAACATTAAAGGATAAATAACTAATTTGACAACACTTTCGCTTAGCAAGAATGGGCTCATTCAAGTACATGAAACCATGTTGGTGTTTAGCGCGAATATCTTGACAATTTTTTATGGTTTGTTTATTGTTTTCGTTTGAAGCATTTTGTCGATTTTTGAAGTTTGTGTGTATTTTGGTTAAATATTGTGTTAGTCCCTTGAATGCTTCTAGTTCTCATTTGATACTTGATTTAACCCTTTTTTGTAGCTTGATTCAAGATTGGTTTTAGTCAATTTCCATTGATTCAAGGTTTGAGAAAAGATATTGTTATTACCTTTTAGTTGCATGAATTAATTGTCTTCACTTTTTCAAATCTCGATTCTTTTATGTTGATTGTATATTTTTTTTGTAAATACTTATCATTATTCAAAAAAATAAATGAGCTCTACATAGTTAAGTGAAGAGAAAAATGGTCTATGCACTAGGTTAATATGCATTGATCGTAGGATACCTATTGGCACGAGACCAACATTCATCTAATGCAATAATCAATTGGCATAATTACAATGCATAATTGTTTTAGCCTCCATGACCACAATTGGCTAGTGGAGGACAAGATCGAGCATAATGTCTGTTTCTATCAGTTTATCAGTTTGTCAAGATTCGGGTCTCCACATGTCCATTGGACCATTAAGGGATGAGATAACAAGTGGAGTCCCCACTTTCCCTGAATCTAGTCAGTCCAATTGTGTTTCATTGACACCTTCCAGTTGTGACTCGTGAGGCTACATGTTCTGTTGTTGATGATGTGATTCATGTTATTTGACTAATGTTGTTGTTCCTCTATTTTTGAAGTAGGTTGAAAAGTCTATATGGTAGCAAGATCGCTATATGTTAATTTGAGGTTGAAATTAAGGTAAAAATAGATTCTATATTTTGTGTTTTTGTTGTAACATTGATGATTGGGACTGCATTTCCTTAATGTTAGTTATTTAAGATTGATGTTTAATATTTAACTATTACATTGTCTTTCTTTTTTTACCATAAACATATTCCCTCTTTTCAAGAAAGCACACCCCTTGCATATCCTTTCAAATCAACAATATTTTTCTTAGATGCCTAGTACTAATGAGGCCTTTTGACACCTAAAACAAGTCTTTTGTTCTAGACATATTTTGCACGTAACTAACCTTCATTTTCCATTTGACATAGAATACAATGACTCCCAATATGCTATTGGTTTTGTCTCAAAGAAAACATTTGATATCAATTCATTCAGAAATCTTATTTGATGCCATGATCCAATACAACACTTATGATAATGAGTTTTATGCTCTCGTTTAAGATGTAAAAAATTGGAGAAATTATCTACTTGGGAAAGAGACTGTCTTGGATACAGAACTTCTGAATTTTATTTTTGTTAACACTCAAACTAAGCTACATGACCAACACCACTTCAAATGGGATTCCTATGTTCATCAATTTCACTTGGTGAGTAAGTACAAGAAAGGAAGCAACCATAAAATTGTATATATGCTCAACCATCATCCTATTTGTGCACTAACCATTCTCAACATCAATGTTCGCACCTATAAAGAGTGGAAACAACAATACACTTATGGTCCTTAATTTATCCCCATGTTGAAAGCTCTACAATCTTTTGCTGAGGTAAACTGAAAACCCATTTTAGATTTCTCCATTTGAGATGCCTGGTTATAAAAATTGAATCAATTGTGTGTGCTTCTAACTATAGACTATGGACTTCTCCTCATCAAGGAGGCCCATGCTTCCACTTAGGGAAGTCACTTTGGTGTTTAACCAAAACCCTCCATCATTTGCAACACTATTCCTTTTGGCCCACCACAAAGAAACATGTAATTTCCTTCCATTATAGTTACACTCTTTCAAACATGTCCAAAAACATCAATCGTAAGATTGGCCTCTCACAACCATTTCTTATTCCTATTAGGCCATGGGAATCTATATCAATGGATTTTATTAACGATCTTGAAAATATGAAACCCACCAAGATAATGTTATATTTCTCATCAATTCTTTAAAGGAACCCTTACATGTAGGAAAGATACCCAATCCTTCAAAATAATATTTCCTTACATAATTTGGGACCATTGTTACTAGGGAAATGATGTCTAATCCATGAAATGTCTTTGATAACCGTGCCTACATAATTTTATTTAATTGTTACACAAGCACTAAACTAGTTCCTATACCAATGCCAAGTTTTGCACTCAAGTCTGTGTCAAATATTCTATGATCTGAGGGATGATGAAGGCACTTCCTTCAACAACAAACAATTTAGAAGTAAAATGTTCATCAACATCAATAATTAAAGTCCATCAACCACAAAATGGCATGCTATAATTTATGGGGTACATGATCTGCAATTAAAAGTAATTACAAGCTTCAGTAATTTCAACCAAATTGAATGAGAAATTGGCCATTTTGTTGTCCCTCCTGCATATGGTTGAAGACTGGGTATTCATAAAGAAGGAGCAATAAGCATGTTCTGTACTCAATAAAGAAGAGCCATGTGGGGTCTGGTATGCGATAAAGGTCTAAACACTCTACATAACTGGGATAAGATGAAATGAGGAAAGGTTCAGGTGAACTGGCCTCATCAAGAAGAAACCTTACAAGTACAACCTTAGCCTATTGTATGCTATGGCCCAATAAAACCAACTATGTTACAATCATATTCTCGGTGTTCTTATTCTTGGTGGTGGAATAGCCATTTGAGCCCTAAAAATTCAAAATGGATTCAAGAAATCATGACAGGTATATCTCTTTCTCTGACATTGCACATATTATGATAGCAGTGCCAAATGATGGAATAAACCAATCTTCGTGAATGAAATGAGATCTATCATGATTCATTCCTTTGTTTCCAATGTGTGCAAACACATGGAGTCATGGGATCTGACAAATATAGTTCTATTCTCTCATTTAGATTTTATGTCTGGAAGAGGTAATCAATGCTAACTTACTTCAAAATCATTATGGGGATGAGCATCCATAGCTTGTGGATTGTTCTATGACACAATTATATGGATGAATTTGCACTCATAGGTTGTGACAACAATTTGTCTTGCTTCTTTTTTCTTTATATGTTTATAGGCAATTCTCTACTTCTGCACTATCCATGATTCATGTATATCAAACAGAGGAGGTGTTAGAACTGTATTCCAATCCCAAGTTGGGTTGATTAAAACTGGGTAGAATATATGCTTTTATTCTTAGGAGGTCTTAGTGTTGCAATTGCTTAGTTGTTTGTTATTGCTTTTGGATCAGGGATTGGAAGGCTTCTCTAAGTTAGATGCATGTAAGGAAGTATCATCTTCAATTTTATGTGTGATATTTATGCTTGTCTCATCTCTACTGCCATTTTATATTGTGTCCAGTGGTGAAAGACCAGAAGAGGGATTAATATGTGAGAACATCCTAAAAGTTTAACTTCTCCCAATTTTATTCATATTGTTAAAGGATATTTAAGTCCTAAGAGGACCACCCTAATCTTGATATAAATTGGAAATTCTAGGCTCATTTTGTCATGGTCACCTTTTCATTTTGCTTCAACCGTCAACTAGAGAAACTTAGTTTTTATCAAATATGGGAAGCACTAACAGGTTCTATTTTATAGTAGTATATTGAAGACGTCATCTTGGTTCTAGAAGGCATTGTTATCATTTTTTTTCTATCAAGGGTATTGCAAAGTCCTTATTATGAAACTGTTTGGGTCTTGCAATTTTTGAATTATTTTATGTGACATTTTGTCTTTTTCCATTTAGATTTGACTGATGTTGAAATTAGTTGATTTTACTCACATCAGCAGTCACACCATTATGAATTGTACTAGATTCTAGAGACACCTTCCAAATAATTTTCAGGTTAGGTTGTAAAGTGAGTTTTAAAATTCTATCTTGTAAAACTCATAGAGGTTATTGAGATATGCTTATTACATATCGAATGCATTCTTTGGGTTTTATGTGCATTCAAGACAGTACTCATAGATCTTATAACTCTGCAAAACATATATGGTTTTGATGTGCCTTTGGAACATTAAAAATAATGACTTTTTAGAATTTTCATTAAGAACCCCATTGAAGAAACAATATGTTCGACATTAAAAGCAACAATGTTTGGTTTTATAATTGTCGATAAACATCAGTTTGAACCAAACAAAGTTATCGGCTGAAAATCCTATTAAACTCAGGATTTCTCCAAAAGTTGAGATTTATGAGAACAAAGCACTGCTGAACATTCTTGAAGAAGAAAATCTTGTCTAGGTGTAGAAGTGCAGCCCTATTATTACGCTATTTGTATTATATAGTATATTATAGACACCTTCCAAACCATTTTAATGTTAGGTTGTAAAGTGAATTTAAAATTTCATCTGGTGAAACTCATAGAGCTTATTGAGCTATGCAGAATACATATAAGATCCATTCTTTGAGTTTTATGTTCCTTCAAAATTGAAACTCATAGAGGTTACTTTCACTTCACATTTCTAATGATGAGCATTTGTTTGAGTTGAGATGCTTTCACATAGCTCAAACTATATAAGTTCACCTTTCCACGACATTTTGTCAATCATAGGTCTACTAGATTGCCTGAGGGTTGTCTTTTGTATAATTACTCCTATGATCACTATTCACTCAGCAGTACTTTTTTTGTTTTCCTTTTCAGAGAGGCTAAATTATACAATGTATTATAATAATTTTTACTTGGGGAACAAGGTCTACCACCAATTTCCTTGGACATTTGCAACATTGGTAGAGAAAAGGAAGGTCTTGGGATGACTAGTATTCATGCAGAAAGGATTGCATTGGTTGTGAAGTGCATTGTTATGGCCCTCACATGATTATGGATTTAAGGGTCATTTGGGATTTGTGATGTTGTTGTAGGTTTAGTTTTCTTCAAAATGAATGGTTTAACATATCGAAAAAGAATTTGGAAAATTGAAGAACTTAATTAGGAATTTCAGGGAATAATAAGACCATTCTTGTCCATTTTTTCGTTAATATTCAGACTAGAATAAGATTCATTGATGGAGTTGTGATTCAGGAGTGGAGGTGGCAACTTGCAAGGACACCCACTGAGGTACAGTTCCTTGGAGGCATATGAATAAGTGATTGGGGCTAGGTGCTCGTTCTAGAATATTTTGATGGTTCACCCATCAAGTTCTGTGAAGAGGTCGTTTGTAATGCTAATTATATTCTTTGAGATTAAAGGAATCACTTTAACAATTAAAAGGAAAATAAAAAAAAACTAGAATAATATCTACTCTCATGTACCATCCCTTTGCAACAACTAATGGTCATAGGCTCACATTATACATTGTCCCTTGCTTATTGCGGCTGCACATATTGGGCATAACTTACCTGCAAAAACCATTCTTGTAGTTGAAACTTGAAATTACTAGTCATAACCTCATTAAAGTTCCGACATAGTGCCACAAGAAAATGTTGATTCATATCTTATGGTAGCACCAACATATAGATTATCGTCATTTGTTTATGCCAAATGCTTGTATCCAATCTATGATTATTGATTCTCTTTACTCTCAAATCTTTGATACTCAGGTAAACATCTAATAAAATAATTTCATGAATTAATTTTAGTAATGCCTTTGAAGATTTACAATGCTTTCTAATGATATGAATCTGATTTTGTTTGCAATCTTGATTTGGATCCTTCCAGGACAATGGGCAGATAGGATTGGGTTAAACAAGACAACTGAAATACAGGGTTGGGTCAAACATTACCCCATATCCATACAAATTTACATAAGCATTGTTCAATGCCTTACATTTCCAATAGAATGTTGTTATGGTGCATTTCCATCTTTTCCATTTCCAAAATTGAAGCAAAACAAGAGAGGTAGATGTAGCCACAAAACAATATGATATATGATGATCTAGTAGGGGCCTCGTTTTCCATCGCAGCAGGTGGAATAACATTTGTTTTTCTCTTTATGGTGTTTGACAAGCTAGAAGGAAGAACAATACTTCCACAATTAGTCAATTGAGCATCAATATTCCTAACTCAAATGTTTTTAATTTGCAAGAAAATTTCACATTATAAATTTTGGTGAGTTAGAGAATTGCCTAGTTGCTTCTACCTAGTTTTACATTTTTAATATTCTAATGGGTTTAGAAGCCTTTTTTTAACATTTTATGTAAAGAAGGATAATTTTCCAGGCTATTTTCCCATAATTTTATGGCTTCCAATCCCTTTCCATTTTTTTTTCAATGTACATGTTATTGATGTTGATCTCAATGCAACTAGATGCCCTAGTTTGACGCTTAGACTATATAGTTGGGTAATTGTATACCCAATACTTGTTGAGAGGAGGGATTTTTATAGTCATAGAACCAATTCCATGATGCACATAATGGACATATTTGACTTTAAATCACACAACTCACAAAGGAGGGAAAAAAGGTCAAGAGACATATACATCACACAGTGAATTTAGCAATATGTTAGTAGGAAAGGGCATGACCACTGGACCCATCTTAATTGGCATAAGCTTCATGGAATATAAGGACTTTTACACCCTTGTAAACATGCCCCCTTAACCAGGGAAAACCCAAGTAAATGTGATTCTATAATGGTAATATGCTGAAAGTAAATGACTTTTATATATTGATTTGAAGTTCAGTTATGTCATTTCTCACAATCTAAATTGGCATTGCTACATAGGTTGAAATTTGTTTCTTTCTAATAAATATTGATATTTTTGTTTTTAGTTTATAAAGTAATTTGTTGTTTCTTCTAATAACAAATACTGAGATGTTTGCTTATAGTTTATAAAGTAATTTAATGGGTAAGAGCTAGGAAACTACCAAAGATGCTACCAAAGAGTTTCGTAGGCATAACCTGCAATTATTTCAATGACCCCAAAGCATAATACGGGGGACATGAGCAAAGCATGATAGATGTGGATTGTTGTTTCATTATGCCTTGTTGGAGTGGTATCTCATATGAAGTATTAGTTAATTGAATTTTAATGCTTTGAATATTGTTATTCTTTTTATGAAGTATAACCACTCTACCAAAATTAGGCCAAGAAAACAATTCCATTTGCATGCAAATTCCAGAACCTAAACTCTTAAACTAACATCCCTGTGAATTTATGTTCTTCCATAGACGACATCCATTCGCAAATCTTTAGAAGAGCCCAGACAAGTAGCTCTGTAAAATCTACTGATGAGGATAAGTAGGATAATTATAATGCTACATAATTTTATTGAATTGCACATCCTTATGCTTACACAAGATTGAATGTTAATGGAAGAAGTTATGCTACTTCCCTTGCTTCAATGAGAATTTTTACCAGATTACTACACAAGGACAAGAAGAGCTTCGTGGTTTTATCATCTTCTAGTGAGACCAAATGGTAGTATACAATTTTCCTCGTTAATTCTATAATTGTATGAGGAGAAAAGGCAAGGGTTTAAGGTTCAATTATGTTTTCGTGTTATTTGAGAACATAAAGCATCTATCATTTAATATCAATATGTTTAATATTGAATTTGATTGCAATTAAATCTTAACATGTGATTGAAAATGCAACATTATTTTGTGAGACTATTTATCTTTTAATTACTTTTTTTTTCAATTAATCGAAGGCATTATTTAAATGGGTTTATTTGAATTTCATTGTTATGCATTATATTTTTGTGTTATCAAGATGTTGATATATCATTATAGAATCCTACTTCATTATGAATTCTACCAAAAGTATATTGTTGTGCTCATGGGTATTTACTACAGATAGTGGGAGTAGAGTGTTTTCACTTGCATGGTTTTATGTTACCATTCATCTCCTATTTGCATGGTTTTATATATTTATATAGTATTTTATAGTAGCCTTTTTTCTGGTGGCACATTATTTTGGATCTTCTCCTTATACAGTGATGATAAAGATATATGGAACACACATGACGATATACCTTGAAAGAGAAAAGATTAAAGTCCTTGGTGTTGTTGGTCCTGTAGGTAAAAGGGGTTACCTTACCACCTTGTTGTGACCCTTAGTTGACTTATGGTACTTTTGGTAGTAGGTACTAGAACCCTTATTATTTGTGGTACCATGACCTCTTTGATATGATGACCTAACCTTATTGTTTTTATTGTTGTTATTTATGTGACCATTTTGACCTTTGGTACCCATAGATCCCGCTCGTTTGTTTTTTAGAAATCAATCCGACCTGCCAACCAGAGGATTTGTTTGTAGAAATTGGGGGGGAGCCAAAGATATGGGTCAAATTTGGTTGGAAATCGAGGGCAAGCCATAGATCCAGCTCATTATTTTGTAGAAATCGGAGGTGACTAGAGGAATTTGTTTGTAGAAATCGGGGGCAACGTGAGGATTTTGGGAGATTGGGGATTTATTTCATAGGGCTATTTAGGTGAAATGGATTGTTTTATTAATAATTAGTGGACGATTTTAATATTTTATAAAAATGTTTTCATATACTAAATTCGCCCAGGCAAAAATTTAAACTCCTTTAAAATCGCTCATGTGACCATTTTGACCTTTGGTACCGTATACTAAGTTAACCTATTTTTATTTTATTGGTAACCATCCTAAAAGTTGGGTTTGAAGAAAGACCCCTTAGAAGTCCTTTCAAGTTATTAAAACAAGTATTATCCTTCATTATGGATCCATCCAAGAGGATACATCTCAGGTCTGATCTTTCTATTTTAGGTCAAGGAGTATGTTGCTAGGGTTTCATTGCTTCATCCTCGGGTTACCATATCTGAGTTTAAGGGTTTCTTTGTGCTCCCTTATTTTCCGAATCGCGAGTTGTGTTGAGTTGTGACATTATGCATATGACCCATGGCTTGTGTGGTGTCTCTCTTGTTGAGCTGTGACCTTATGCATCTGACCCGTGGAATGTGTGGCGTCTCTCTTCTTGCCATGTTGGGACGTGACTATATTAGGTTGATCCAAGACCATTTTGCTGCTGAAAATATAGGCTGTGTTCATTTCTGTGGGATACTCTTGGACTGTTAGCTTAGCGTCATCCCTCTGGGGATGCTAAACCTTATTTGTGGTTGTGTAAGGTCTATCCTAATGGATTGTGACTATGTATGATCTCTCCTAGATGGGCCATGGACTGTGATGACCTCCCTCATCCTTAAAGTGGACTGTGGTAACCTCTCCTAGATAGGTCGTGGCTAATTTGACCTTACCTTTCTAGACATGACTTATTTGGTGTTAATTATGCTAGCGGGAGTTGTGATCTTTTAAGGTTGATTAGTTGTGTTTTGGGATAAATATCACTACTATATCCTACTAGGGTCTTCACGCATGGTGACTGAGATATCTTGCTTTCTACTATATGTATCTAACCTAAACCTGCAACACTCTAACCTACTCTCTATCAACGTATGTCATATGTTCCTTTGGTGACTTGTCCTTTCAGTGACAAGATTTGAACCTAAAAGTATTTGAGTATAATGTTGATCCAAACAGTTCTAGACTAGTCTTATTACTGTTCTTTGTTAACTGGTTATTAAATTGACTAGTATTGCTATTATTGCTTTATTTCTTGTACATTGCTATCATTCTTTTCATTAGTTATAATATTGTTATTGTTTATGTTTTATACATGGTAATTGGTAAATCATCTCAAGGACCAACTTTAACACAGTGACAATTGGAGTGTTAATGTTGCAAGAGATGAAATTATGTTTTGAATTTATTACAGCAGTACTGTTCTGGATCTAGTTATGTTTTAGTTTTGTTTTAGGCATTAAAATATAAAATTTTAGTTTGTTTAAGATGCAAAAAATGGTTAAATATGAACTGTAAATTTCTATAAGCCAATATTCTTGCATGAAGAGGCTATACATATTACGTGATGACTTGGATGAGTTAGATGTTGTGCTATGTTCTTGACAAGAACCTGAAATATTATTCAACCTGGTTTTCTTAGTTGGTAGACTGATTATAGTTTGGAGGAGAGAACAAAACAAAAAAGTGTAGCAAGTTTAAGATGCAAAAAATGGTTAAATCTAAGAGGCCAAGATCGAGCATAATGCCTAATTCTATGATTTTATCGGTTTGTCAAGATTCGGGTCCCCACATGTCCGCTGGACCATTAAGGGACGAGATAATAAGTGGAGTCCCCACTTGCCATGAATCTAGTCAGTACAGTTGTGTTTCACTAACGCCTTCTAGTTGTGATTCGTGAGTCTACATGTTCTATTGTTGATGATGTGATTCATGTTATTTGACTAGTGTTGTTGTTCCTCTAGTTTTACAATATTTTATAAATTAGTGAAAGATTCGCTAGTTTTTACAATTTTTTTATACTGAAGTGAATATTCACCAAGATTTTACATTATGTTATAAATTGGTGAAAAAATCATCAAGATTTTACAACATTATATAATAAAATGAAAAATTCGCCAGGATTTTACAACATTATATAATAAAAGAAAGATACGCCAATTTTTTTACATATACATATTATATTATTGATAAAATCGCTTTCAAATTTTCCTATATATCAGAGAGTTTCGCCCATTTTTTATCCATTTAAATCTGGGGGGGTTCTTAAAATCATCCCTGGCTGATTTACAATTGTTTTTAAGGCCAAAAATAAGCTTTCCACCCTATGTTGATCATTTCCTTAATGTTGTAGTTCTAGTTGAGTTTGTGATGAATATCAATACCTTAGTTATTTGTAACAAGTCACTCCTCCAGTTTGCTATTTTCACAAATAAAATTAGCGTAGGTCTCTTTCTTGGGCTTTATAATCATAACTATTGTCTTTTCGGTGATAACATTCATACCCATATTAAAGAAGAAATATTTGAGAATTCTTAATTGCTTATCAAGATCAAAGTGACGCCTTGCCATAATAACAATATCACTAGCATAGAGAAAGAGAATGATAACTATCCTAGCTAAGACTATGTCAGTGCAACCTGCTTCTTCTAAACAAACTTCTAGCTTATCGATGTAAATGCCGAAAAGGGTGGGCGAGAGGGGGAAACCTTGCTTAGCTCCAATATTACAGTTTATATCCGTTGACGACCCTTCAATGTTCTTTAACTTGACAATGAAATTTTTTGTATAATCTTATCGCGACAACTCTCAACTCAAAAGGAACATGAAGCTCCTTTGACCTCCTCCAAAGGTTATTTCTAGGTATCATATCAAAAGCTTTTCTAAAGTCCACAAAGCAACAAAACAAATTTGACTTATTATTACAACATTCAACCACAATGATATTAAGTGTAACAAGGTGGTCCATGGTTGAATGATGTCTTCTAAAATCAGATTAGCCTTTAGCCCGCTTACCTCATGTTTCTAGCCATTCATTGATCTTCTTTTCTAAGATAATACCGTACAATTAAGCTAAAAGAGCGTTAATCATAGTGGTTTGATAGTTAGAGGGTTTATTTTTATCGTCGCTTTTGAAGATAGGAATAATGAAGCTCTCAATCCAAGGTGTAGGGAAACCTTTCTTGATCGCTAGATTGAAGAGTTTATGGATGTGTAGGATGATGGAAGGCCCTCCAATTTTTAATATTTCTGCTTATTTTTCTTCAATGTCTTTGGTTTTTCCATTAGCTAGGCATGTAACCCTAAAATTTATTTCATTTAACGAGAAAAATAAATTCATTGTAAGAAGGGTTTGAATGTTATTTCTAATATCTGAGGATTCGTAAAGTTTTTTAAGATAGGAATTTCAGTCCTTCATAGCAATTTCATTATCTTATTTTATTTTGTGCGTTAGAAATTTCCTCCTGAATTTGTAAGGAGCCACATTGGAAAGGTATAAAATATTTTCATGCATTTTACTTGGTACTTTTTTTCTTCTTTTAATTAAGGCTTTGTGTTGATTTATCTCGTCTACTTTTAGTGATTCTACAATAGCTTGCTTAATTTATTTTCTCGCATCTTTACACTCTTGTTCATACCAAGAGTTAGTTCTATTATCTCTCTTGTTACTCAAGACTTCAATAAAGAACTTGTTAATGGATGACGAGAGGGCTGCCATAAAATTATGGTAGAGCATTTCTATATTGTCCATACTAGAAAAAGGAAAAATATCATTTTTTAAATCACGAAGAAAAAATTTAGTTTTATTTTTGTCGAATATTGGGTGCTTTTGGCCATGATAGTTTTCCTCTTTGGGACCGTTTTTAATGACAAGATTGATTATTATAAATAAAGGCCTATGATTAGAGTCAACCTCATGGTTGGTGATGATGTCAAAATCCATGATTTCGTTGTATAAAGGGATATCAGATATAACAGAAGCTACCATGCTACTACCTAGCCCATGAATACGAGTCATGTGGTTAGAATTTGGTCAATTCATTAGACCATTGCAAATTATAAAATCTTAAGCACTACAAAGTTTGACCAACTCATAACCGAATAAATTTTCACTTAGATCTTCAAAACTTCTTTTGTACCTATTAGCTAACACAGGGTTTTTGTTTAACTAAGAGGAGTAGGGTTGGAATAGTTACTTAAAAAGATTGGTTATTCAAAGTTTGGGCATTGAACTCACCCATCAAAAGAATATTGCCTTCTTTCTTTAGACTAGAGATATCGTGGTCTAACCCATTATAAAGATAAGGGTCTTTCTTATAAATCCTAACGTGAAAGGAGATGTTCTTCTTGTTGAAACATGTTATACCCCCAATGCCTCTACGTCAGGAACGTCTATTTCATACCAACCATAGGACATATCCACCTATATCAGGGACCTTGGATTCCTCATGTTCTCAAGTTTCAACCAGTTAGGTAATATCAATTTCATTCGGGATCCAACTTAACTTAGGGCCTTTGCTCCATGGCAAGCCCTGACAGTTCCAGGAGAGGATGCGAAGTGTGTCACATTGCTATTTATTATTGTTGTTTTGGTTTCTATCTCGAATAACAACTTATGTGTTCTAATTAGGGCCCATTTTCCCTTCTTTCTAGCTTATTTTATCTTTTGGTCCTCATTTCTTAATTCGGCCTGATCTTTTGGACTGAGGCTTTCATTTACAAATATCTCTGATCCTTTTAAACTAGAGGTTTTATTGATTATGCCATATTTTTGTTCGGTAGAGCTACTCTTAATCCTTATCAGCCTTTCTTTATTCTCAATTAATTTCCCCAACCTCGATGATTCTGTGAAAGCGGTGGTGTCAATTTGTAACCTATTATAAAGTTTTGTCTTGACAATGGTTAATATATCATCTCTTGTCTATTCTTTTAACCTAAAATTATGAGGTAAGCTATCCATTTCCTCTTTCATGAGTTTGAGATCTAATTTACCTTCTATTCTATTTAGTGTCAAATTGTGATTTACTTTCCTAGAGCTCTTCAATCTTATCCTTTAACTTAATATTTTCTAGAGTATTTGTATTTTATTGTTTAAATGACTTTTGTGTTTCCATTGCTTGTATTCTAAGAAGGTGGAGCTTTTTAACGGAGCAAATTCACTAATCAAATCCTACTCCCAAGAGCACATTCACTATTCTATTTAGTTATTTACTTTTTCCTGGAGCTCTTCAATCCTATCTTTTTAACTTAATATTTTCTAGAGTATTTGTATTTTATTGCTCAGGTGACTTTTGTGTTTCCATGAAGGTGGGACTTTTTGACCAGAGTTACAGAGCGAATTCACTTATCAAATTCGACTCCCAGCAGCGAGCTCTTTAGAGGAGGAGCAAAGTCAACGTTGACTTTGCTCCTCCTCCGTCCGATGGAGGGAGGTTTGCTCCATAGCTAGCTTATTCCAGCTCGTTACTCCCGCCAGCTCAAGCTCCCAAGCTTCCTAATTAACAAGCTCAACCCAACTGCCCATTTCATTTTTCTCAAAGCAAGCCCGCCGGTTCATCGACCAGCCTGCTCTTCTCTTGTCCCAGTCCGTTTTTCATTTCTTCTCCCAGCCAGTAAGATAATAAGCAAGTAACAATGCAAGTAACTAACTCCCGAGCAGCCAGGTCTAGCGTCGCGAGCAAGCAGACAGATAAATGAGCTTTTAACTTGCCTTGTTGATCTATAGTTCATAAATGAGACTTCTAATTGTTCTGCAGGGGTGCTCTCTATTGTCTCTACCTTGTCCTACAACCTTTTTACCTTATCTTCTATTTGTTTTTAGATCTCTTTTGAAATGAGACTTCTAATTGTTCTGCAGGAGTGCTCTCTATTGTCTCTACCTTGTCTTACAACCTGTTTATGTTATCTTACGATGGACTCTTGTACACCCACTTGGAGAAACGGCCGGTCTGGGGATGAGGGAATATGTAAGAGATTGGACAGATTCTTGATATCAGAGTCTCTCTTGCCTACTTTCTCTGCTTACCGTTCCTAGGCCTACCCATCTGATGTATCTGACCATTATCCTATTTGCTTGGAATGGGGACCACTTAGGCATGCCCCTTGCAGGCCCTTCAAATTTAATAGAGCATGGCTGATGGAGGAGGATTTTAGGCATCTGGTCTGGTCCTCCTGGAATGATGTACTGGATTCGCCTGGAAGTAGCCATATGGAGCTATTTACTCTCAAGCTTAGTAGACTTAAGATTTCTGTGAAGATCTGGGAAAAAGCTAAGAACATTGAGAGGAGGCAGCAAATTTTGGATATCAATTTGGGCATCTCAGAACTACTTTTGGATGGCTCTGGTACTATATCGGTTACTAGCAGACATAAATGGGATGCACTTCAGGAGAAAAAGAATAAGTACTGGGCCCACGAACTCACGACTCTGAGGTTGAAAAGTAGAGCGCTGTGGGTGAATGAGGGGGATGCAAATACAAAGTTTTTTCACCATTTTGCCTCTTCACGGAGGAACACCAACACAATCTGGTCACTCAAGGGCCAAGATGGTAACACTATAACAGAGGATTCAGAACTGAAGGCTCTTGGTGTCAATCACTTCAGTAGTTTATTTCTTGATGAAAAGAACTCAGATATTTCCGATCAATTGAAGGTGGTTAGACTATTCCCTCAGATGACTTTGGATGAAGATATAGAATGCTTTAATCAGCCCATTACAGGCCCGGAGGTTGAAGCTGTGCTTAGGGGATTTAAAAAGGACAAGAGTCCAGGCCCGGATGGATGGCCGGTTGAATTTTTTCTGGCCTTTTTTGAACTGGTGGGGGAGGAACTGGTTTTTGCTGTGGAACAGGCCAGATGTTCTGGTAGAGTTACTGGTGCTTGGAACTCTACCTTCTTGACCCTGATTCCTAAATGTGAAAATCCATTAACCTTTCATGACTTCAG
>LPNX010097031.1:0-57133 GCA_001517045.1 Pseudotsuga menziesii | reverse complement strand
GGCTCGTTGTCCAAAATCCATCCTTAATACTTTGCGCAAACTTATTTATAATTTTCTCTGGGGATCATCTGGAGACCATAGTCTTTCACATCTGGTCAGCTGGGAATCTCTTGCTCTTCCTATTGAATTTGGTGGCTGGGACATCAAGAACCTGGAATGGTTTGGTATCTCTTTAAGATTCAAGAGTTTGTGGCTTCTACTTACTGGTACTGGAATCTGGAGCAGAATTATTGCCCTCAAGTATTTAAAGAACAGACCCCTGGATGAATGGATTCGTGGTCGGTCTTTTAATATTGTTGGTACCTCATATTTTTGGAATGGTTTCATCAGAATCATTGGGTGGATTACCTGTCAGCTGGGATGGAAGGTGGGAAATGGATTAAAAATCAGAGTTGGTATTGATCCCATTGCCGGACAAAACTCTCAGTATTTTTTATCAGAGGAACTTAGGGAATATCTCACTAATCTGGGTATTACTCATCTAGCACATGCTCAAAACTTGGATGGTTTTAGTTTGGATGGGACTGATTGGTACTCTGCCTCGGACCTACTTTTGGGTGGGTGCTGGGCTGAACAGTGGTCCTCATATGTTGCTGGTCTGACTCATGGAGGTATAAGGATTAATAATTCGGAAGACGGATTGCTTTGGATGTTTGATGAACATAGGGGTATAGTGACAGCTAGGAAAGCCTATGATCTTATTGTCAAAAATTACAAATCTGCATTGGATACTGATATTATGATGAAGATTTGGCTCTATAATATTCCTCTCAAGATCAAATGTTTTGTGTGGCTCACCTGTAATAAAAAAATTAATACTTGGGATACCTTAAGGAAAAAAGGATGGTATGGACCCAATAGATGCTATCTCTGCAAGGAGGAGGCAGAATCGGTAGAACATCTTTTTGTCAGCTGTAAATTCCTGAAGGAGGTAATTGGTGGTCTAAGCAGTATTTTAAATGTGAACCTGGACTGGTGTGGCCATACTTTTCTGGAGATATTAAACTGTTGGATTGCTAGGAAAGGATATTTACTGTATTTACCTTTCTTTTTTGTCTGGCATATCTGGAAGGCAAGGAACAGATTATGTTTTGAGGAACAGGAACCATACTTGAATAGATTGATATATACCATATATGATGATTTTTTGACCTATAAGCCACCTCTGTTACAAAAGCACAGGATCAGGAATATTGAGAAATTTCCTTCTCTTGTGTACCCTTCGGTATTTTTTGATGGTGCGGCCGCTAAAGAAGATGGGGGAGCAGGTTTTATTATATGGCTGAATGGTCATCACCATCTTGCCTTCAAGCTTGGATGTGGCAGAAGTACCAACACTAGAGCTGAGCTCTTAGCACTTTGGGCATCACTATGGGTCGCCAAGGACATTGGGTTACCTTACCTACATATCTTTGGCGACTCCTCTGTGATTATAAAGTGGGCAAATATGGAATCTGCCCTGGATATGGTGAATCTAGAGGCCTGGTGCCACAACACTAGGATTCTTATATCCTCATTTATGTGGGTGGATCTCAGTCATGTTTATAGGGAACATAACAGGAGGGCAGATATCTTATCTAAGGAGGGACTGCATTTGGCACCAGGACATCTCATACTTAAATAATTTTATGGGAATGAGATTATTGGAGAAAGCTCAGCACAGATCTTTTAGTATTTGCACTATTTACTTCTGTTTACTCTCTCCAGTTTGTGAGACACTTACAGGTTATATGTGGAACATATATTTACTGATTACTTGAGTATCACTCCCTCCTTGGATCAGGTATTTGGGTTCCTGTTATGTTCTTTAGGAACATTGATGACTGTACTCGATTGTCTTCTTATGAGAGGGTTTTCTTAGGTAGTGAACCCAAAGTGCTATGAGTTTATGTTTCTGTGGGGGGGTATTGAAACTCTATGTATTTACTTATTATTCACATGTTATTGGTGGGCAGATAGGAATGTATTTGCTGATATTCACAGGTAGGACTGATTATTATTTCTGCTGTACATGAACAAACTGCTGTACATGAACAGTTTTTTGGCATATCACTTGAAGATGTAAAAAGTTCCTTTGATTCAATGAATACCAAGGAATGTACTTTTTTCGACTGAAAAAAAAACCTGTTTATGTTATCTTCAATTTGTTTTTAATATCTTTTTGAAAGAATGGAGTTTAGGTTCTCTTTTTTTCCTACATTTTTTTGAAGATTCTATATATGCATAAAGTTGAGCTTCTCCTTCTTTCCTACATTTCTCGACTAACTCTCTCTATTTGTGTTTCGATTGATCACGGTGAAAGAAAAAAAAGAGGAAAAGATGTACACCCAATGATTCCCGTGCAAAGATGAGCCATTGCCCAGATCTGGCCTCATGGAGAAGCATCTTTGGCCACTAGCAATGTGGGAGATAAATATTATAATTGCTGGACAATCCAGGAAATATGCAAGAGTTAGATCAAGTAAAAAACTTGAAGGTTGTTTGCGTTTTCTAACATTGTTCTGATGTAGTTTTCCTACGAGTCATAGATTCAGGTTGGGATTGAATCATTTAACCCTTTTCTTTCTGATTAACAGAGACGTGGATTTGTTCTTTTATTTACTAAAAATTAAAGTTGTTGAATCGGGGCTAATAAATTTTATAAGTTTCTTCCTCCTTCACAATCTGGTATATAAGCTCTTGTTGCTCACGCAAATGACGTGATGCAGACACTCTCGGTCTGCAGCAATACATCAACCCTTTGCTGAAGTAAATTCCGCTGTCAAAGGTAGCTAAGGGTTTCTCTCTGTAAGTCTACTGCTAGTTATCTTTATCATCTTGCTCCGGATCCTGTTACTTGGTAGAATAAGAAGTACTTTGTCACTGCTCTTTTTTCTACCGAGGCAAACTATAGAGGGCTGTAAGTTAAATTCTAGACAATTTGTACCCACAATTTGGCTTTGTTTTTGCAAAAAGCTGGTTGATATTGTTAAAATTCTAAGTAACAGGACACTTCCAAATAGGGCCCGTGTCCCGTATTCCACGTGTCGGACACAACACTTGCTCTAATATGTGTCCGACACCATAATTTCCGTGTCCCAAAATCTGGACACTTTCCAACACGTGTCGGACACTTGCCAGGAACGTGTCCTGATTTATGGACATGTGTCCTGTCAAAAAGGGTATAAAGGAGGAGGAGGATAGAGGAAAGAGCTACGACAGTAATGTTAATTTTGGCATGGAGGAGCAGGAAGACGATTGACAATGGCTAGTACCATTGATGAGCTATGATATTCTTACCTGTGGCTATTTAGTATTTTCATTTTCTATCTAGTAGTATAGTAGATACTAGACTTGGTACTAAGTAGTATCTACTCTATTTTGTATTTGTCGGTGGCATTCTCTCGATATCTATGTAGTACATTTTGATTTTTGTGATTTAATGAGAAATATCAAATATGCAATTTATGGTTCAAAGTTCATGATTCATTGATAATTTTATTACTGATTCATCATGGTCAAATTTCAATTGAATGATATTATGATTGATGTACATTGTATATACTTCTAGTTTTTTAAAAATGTAGATCTTTATGTATTTTTTTAATATATATATATAATTTTTTAATATATATATAAAATGTGTCCCCCGTGTCCTATTTCTGGGGTCGTCGTGTCTCGTGTCGAATACTCGTATTTTCGTGTCCTCCGTGTCCCATGTCCTCGTGTCATGTGACTTAGTTAAAATTACAGTTTTGGGTTGCTGGAATTCCATAATTAGGGTGCCTCATGTGTAATCAAGGTCACGGAATCCATTCCTGCAATCAAAATTGCAATTTTAACAGCCCAAATCACAATTTCAGCAGCCCAAATCGCAATTTCAGCAATTTCTCCATCACCAGATTCCGACAAAAAGCAATTGTGTTTAGCCCACTCCTTCCCGGGGCACCCAATGCCACCAAGCAAGCTACAGATTCATGCTATTCTTTTGGAGCTTGGACTGTAGCATAGGCATCCCATTGGCATATGGTGTGACAATTAGATTACTAATCACATTGTTTGTGAACCTGTAAAGCATATATGCACCAAACACACATGTTATAGATGCAATGCATATGATTTTATTTGAGACATTATTGTATGAAGGCTCAGGGTGTGAACATTTTGTCATTTCAGGTCTTTGTTAGGAGTGAAGATAGTTATATTAAAAGGGGTGATTGCATCGAAGAGGCGCATTCTACAGCCCAGGGAGATGTGTAACTCTTCCCGTGCTCATCCTAGAGCTGACACATGTCTCTTTTTTTAAATATTATAAAAAATAACATGTCGGCTAAAAATAGATTTAAAACACTTACAACTGCATATATATAAAACTTCACATATTAAATAAATTAAAAAGCTTCCTGTAACACCCCGGTTTTGACCCCATGGTATTAAATTGCATGTGATGTAAATATTGTATTAAATCATGGTGTGGAGCTCAAGGCAAAGGCCCCACCATGGGTTTAGTGTTTTATGTTTCGGTGATTTAAAATCGATGCCGATGGTTTATGTGCTAGCCAGGCACAATGTGTTTTGAGACATCATGTAAAATGCAATTAATAAAAATACCACAACTAGCTATACGCCGCAACGTTAAAGAGATGGGGGCATGATTTCACAAGGAATAGGGAGGGGGAATTATTCAAACCTTGATCCTATAGGGAAAAACCAAATGTCCAAGGGGAAAACTCATAAGTTGTCAACTACCCATTTTGTCTTTTTGTGCCCAGTCATTAGAAGTGGTTGGGAAAGTTATTTCCTTGAGATGGGAAAGGTATGGAGGTCAAATTCGAATTTGGGAAGCCACCCATTTTTGGAAAACATGTTTTTGACTTGTGGGGCAAGTAAATGCTTGGAAATGCATGCCCAAGCCATTATTCACCCATGTGTTTGCTTCCTCAAGCAGCTGGAGATAGATGGGGCATTCTCTCTCACGTTTTTGTTGTTTTCTTCATTTTTCCCATGGCTAGGAATTCGATTTGGCAATGCTCAATGGCTGGGATCCTCCCTAGACGTTTTTGTTGTGGTTTTCCTCATTGCCATGGTTGGGAAATCTCGTTTTTGTTTTGTTGAGTGAATGTGCAACAGTGATTCACGTTTTCGAGGTTTCAAGAGGTCATTTTTGGTCTTCCTCACACAGCTGAGCTTGTTGGGCGTTTTCCCTCACGTTTTTTGATGTCTCCTCAGTGTTGCATGCCCATACATTCCTTTTTGTGTTGCTCAGTGGTTAGGGAGCCAAGATCTCCCAATTTGGGAGCAAATGATGGTCATTTTTGCTTCGGCAATGCCCAAAGACATTTTCTGAGTTCAGATTTACGATTCGGGGGTTTGTGGTGGCCAAACTGCCTCCATAATGCACAAGAACGTTTCCTAAAAACATACTTACTCATCTTGGGTTGTTTTTTCCCTCTTTACCAGTCTGTTGGGTTGCAAACCCACCCCTTTTGGTTATGTTTTGTGGCTGGTAGGGTAGACCCATGATTTTGTGTGAATAGAGGTTGTTTTTGCCTTGGGAATGCCATCAAAAGTTTGCTGAGCCGATTTGATCACTTAGGTTGTTTTTCCCCATCTTCCATTTATGTATGCGGTTGCCAAACGTTTCTCTACAACCCAACAATTGTGTTCTGTTGTGAAGTGCATGATGGTGTTACCTTGGCTGAGTAAGTTCAAGGAACCCCTATGTAATTGGCTTGTTTCCTTAGCAGTCTGTGAAACCCAACTGTGAGTTGGCTTGACTGTGGATGTATGGTTTTGTCTATGTGTAAGCCTGTTGTTCCCTAGTGCCATGTGGAATCATGCCCAGCTTGAGGGTGGCAGTGATGCTGAGAGATTGATGAGCACACTGGCCTATGGTTGGGTGAAACGTTGCAACGATGTAACTAGTTGCGGGCCAGCTTCTTTTCAAGATAAGTATTCTTGTGCTTAATCTCTGCAAACTATTTGTTTAATGATTTATGAACATGATGAATGCATGAATAAAATGAATGTGTTTGCTTCTGCTATAGATTGCATTATGCATCTGTGTATGTTTTTATGTTAATGTATTTTATTTTTACGCTTATGTTCACAAGGCTAGATTGCCCAGTTTGACAGCAGCAGCCTAGTCGCGTCCTCTCCAACGTCGGTATGAGGGGCGGGGACGTGACACTTCCTCAAAGTTTACACTCTAAAAAGGGGTTTGTATCTCGATATATTTGATCCTTCTCGACACTTAGTAGATCTCCTATAAGATGGATCTTTACGTATCGCGACGTCCTTGGTTAAAATATTTACATTATTAAAAAAACTTCCAAATTTATTTTGAATGCAATTAAAGTTTCATTCCTAGAAAGTAAAGGTTTGAATGCATAAAGATAGAAATTACTAAGTTCAAGTGACACTTTCATTACTATCCTTACGTGCAATCAATGCATCTTGTATCTATTGCTATCCATATATGGATTCAACGCATATGTGTATATAAATATGGCATATAACGAAAAGTTAGAGTATTGCATGTGTTAATCAACAAATTTTTTTAATAAGTATGTGGAGTGATTTTTATAAGTGTGTGAAGTGACTTTGTGAAAGTTCACTTCACTTTTCACTCACCAACTCTGATAAACTTTCATCCAAATATTTTTTCCTTGATTACCAATTGTATTGAGAGAAGCGAGGTGCATTCTATTTTACAGCTTAATAATGAGAGGTCCATTTTATAGCCTAGTATTGATACAATTGTAATGTCCATCCCATTTGTCTGCTTGAAGATTTCATCTAATTTCTTCACATTTTAGCCTGGATATTGGCTAGTTATCTGGCTTCATAACTTTGTATCAACAAAATAAGATATCTGAAGGAACAAACATTACACATTCAGTTCTCTTACTGAACAATCACATAGTTTCTATTTCATGGACTGAAAAGAATCATCATGCCAAGAATAATTTAATCATCAATGTCTGTTATGCTTGCATTTCAAAGCAAATTCTTGTCATGACAGTTCTTGAGATCATACCTTCCACAGAAAATTTCAGTTTTGGTTTTTAAATAAAGTTGGCCCTGAATTTTTATTTTATGCTTCATCTTTCAACCATTCCGTTGCATCCAAATAGTCTTGAGGATTAGATTTGTCAGTTTCACATAATACTACATGTAATTTTAAAATCAAGAAAATGTTAGTCGTAAAGTAAAACATCCAAGAGACAAGTCATTAAACACAATAATTTGTATTTCTACTCAAGCAGCACTCATGAGTTCTTCTATATCAACATTTCTTTCACCATCAGTGCCAAAAGCAAGTTATCTACAAATTTCATCCCACATACAGAAGTAGTGCAGGATTCTTTCATGAGCTGAGACAGAAATAATTAGACAGTCTTGTCACCCTTTTTTCTTGTCTTTGGAAGTTTTCCATACAAATCAACATTAAATATGGTCTCCAAGTAGTATTCTCGGCAAACATTTACTTTAAGCTTCTAAAACTTTGAGGCCCTGCCTGAAAATAAGCAGGAATATCCATCAGTTCAATATGATCTTATGCACTAAAACATAAACTCATAAAGTCATCCAATGTTGTCACAAAGCTCTCTAAAATCTTTGAACATTTCCTGCAAAAGAAGTGCACATCAAGATTACACCTTTCTAACATAAGAGCTGTTTGTTTCTTCTCGATTTTACAAAAGCAGATATCTAGCAAGATAAAAAGCAGCTTGATCTTGGCATGCCAAATTTTTCAAAAGCAGATTCCTAGCAAGATAAAAGGCAGCTTGATCGTGGCATGCCAAAAGTTGAATGTCAGAAAAGTTGGGCCAAATAAGAGTCACAACCTCCATAATTGCTTTCAATTTCATAGTGCAGGATCCTAAGGGTATTAAGACCATGGCACCCTATCATTCACTAATAACTTAAGGAACATATACCTAACCTGCAATGTTTATCTCACATGCTACACAACACAGTAATGTTCGTATTGGCACATTACATTCTTGACTATATCATTCGGATACTTACAAACCCCTACAACTTCCAATAAAAGATGGCAGTATTGTAATGTGTATGTGTTTTTATGCATTAATTTCTGGGAACCTCTTTACCTGCATATTGGCAGTACCCTGCAGCTCTAGAATTAATAATGTTAGATCAACTTTGAGTAACGTCTTCTTCGATGTTGGGATGATCGGCCTTGATATGCAAGTATTCAGCACTGCACAATGTAGAAGAAGGTGGAAATAAAAGATATAGAAAGGAATTTGTACTAGTTCCTAGACAAATTTATTCTCAACTATCATCTCATGAATGAGCCATCCTCTTAATAGTCATTTGTAGAGGCACTTCTTGTGAATCCCGTATATCTGCACTTTCCTAAATGAGGTGAAAGAAATTGATATATGAAACAGTACTAGCAACGTGGAGAGATATGGAAAGCAGACTGTAGGTTATAGACCTGCTAAATCAATTTACATCACTCTTTTATGAGTTGAGATGCATTTTAGTGGCCATTCTTCTGGTACTATTATTTTCTGCCAAACTGGAAAGGATATTATTACCATCCATGCTTATTCAAAATAGAAAGCATTCGGTATGTCTTCTACTCATCCGCCTGCACACCTGGGATACTGAACTAGCCACTGCTGCATCTAATGAGAATTAGAGTTTGGTTACCAAATCTAGCAAGAGCTTGGAAACCAGGACAGCTGGAATGGAAATTTAGCTGCTTTACCAGACCACAAGCTAAAAATAATAAAATTGAACTCATAAAGGCCTCTACAGACTACAGGTTCTTAATAAAATAAATTCTAGAATAGCAGTAAATTACACTAAACCTTTCTATAGATCTGATCTTGAAACTGGGCAGAAACTCCATCAGATTAAAGCTGCAACATTAGGCTGGAGACTAAGCGCTAAGTTCTCAAAGCTTTTTGCTAACTGCACTTCGTCAAGGCTGTGTTGGAATGAGCCATCCCCAATATCTGCCATTTGTTTTAAGATAAATGCTGCAGGATCCGTTCCAAACATGATTGTATGAAGTATCAACCTTGGCTCCGTCTTCTTCAGTTTATCCACAAATTGTAGAGGATCTTTCCCATCATTGTTTCCACCATCGCTCAAGAAAATAATTGTTGGCTTCTTGATCTCCACATTAGGATCATTAGATCCCCGACAAATTACTTCCTCTGCTAATGTCAAACCAGAAGAATAACTGGTTGACCCCGAGGCAACATATTGAAGAAGACCATCCACTATATCTTCTTTCATCTCTTGCATTTCTAGAGCGATAGATGCTGTATCATCAAATAGAACCACGGATACAGAATCATCACTAGTGGTTCTAAGCCGAGTAGAAATGAATCGAACAATAGCCTCATACACACAGCCCAACCTACTATTGTGTTGAGCCGTAAATTTGGCCACGTTTGGTGTTATATCAGCATCAGACATTGAATAAGACTTGTCAATAACAAAAACCACGTGATGTGGTACATTTTTTGAATGGTCACAGGAAAAAACATGACCATCTGCAGTTATGTGTCCTGCAGAGGGTGCCATTGAAGAAGTTCTTTTTACAGGAGCATGCCATAATTTCTCTGTGCAGTAAGACCTTGAGGAATGACCATCAATTTCATTATGCTCGTCTGACCTGCAGAGGTGATTACATAGAGCGAACTCTTTCCGATCTTCTTCAGTACAGGGATCTTCAAACCGCATTTGCTTCCAGTAAGTCTCGTGGGTAAGTTCATCTTTTTGCACATCCTCGTCTGGGCCATATTTTCTTGTCTCGTGCCGAGAGCCATCATAGATGTGACTTGTGCAACGCAAACCATCATTCACAGGACAAGGAATCAAATGAATGTGACCCCGACCTTGTGCTTTACAATGCATGTTACACATTTCTGCCACACCAGATTCCCCCCAAGTATATTTTCTACCCTGGATATCAAATTCTTCCTTGTCTGATGCAAACTTCACATTCCTCATATTCCCATGAACAGTATTATGTAAATGAGTGTGATTGATGGGTTGTTGACAGAAATACCCACAGGCTTGACATCTAACATTACAATAATGCACAGCCATTGGATTTAGCGTGTGAACATGCACCTCTTCATGGGATCTTTTAAAAGGTGGAATAACAATGCAACAATCCTTTCGCAGCCCATTTTGTTCAGAGACATGTTCGTACTCAAAGCTACCTCTTCTGCCCTGAAACGAGCGTGTTTGTCGCACAAGTTCGGTTAAAATTTCACAAATGCCATCAGCGTCACATTTTTGGCGACAAGCATGCTCATTACCACAGAGATGTTCATCACTTGTCAATTCATGGAAGTGGTCTTTGTAACCACAGCTTCGAGGACACCCCTCCATGATGCAATTTTTGGGACAATACCTTTCATGACAGACATGTTGTTCATGATCCCCAAGCTCAATCTGTATGACACAAGGATTTTTGCAGCTTGGAAGGGAACACTTCATGTTACACATATGTTGTGATGAATTGCACTTATGAGTACCTTCGTGTCCAACTGTCAAGCAACAAGATTTACTGCAATTGGATGATTTGTCAAATAAAGAACAGATCTCCGCACATGTATGGTTTTTCCTTTTGCAATCATGATTCCCTTCGTGGCCAGCCAAATTCTTGCAGTCCTCCACTTCATTTTTTGGTTGTTGGTTTAATTCGAGAGAACAATATGTGCACTTCTCAGAACAAACGTGGTTACCCATACAAGAGTGATCAGAGGAATGGCCTTTCTCTAGAACACACCGCCAAAAGCAAACAGAACATTTGCAACCACATACAGAGAGGCCCTGTTTCAGTTTTGCAAGGGCTAAAACTGCCTCCAGTTGCAACTTTTGCACATCGTTACTCCCAGAAAATTCTGCAGTGTTGTAGCAAATCCACTTTTGAACTCGATCAGACCGTCTATCAGCCAATGCCTCTATGAAGTCCTGAAATTTAGAGTGCCATAAATCACCAGTTTTGTCTCTTCTATCCAAGACACTTTCTAGTATTGATCTAAGATGACTCAAAATCCGATCATTTGATGTAGATTCGTCTAGAGCTGCAAGCTCCAGGCCAGTATCTTGCAATTCAATAAAGAGATCCCCAAGTTTTATTGGAGCATCACCTACCTCTTCCTGAGAGTCAAAATTCATAAGCACCTTTTTGGTTCCTTGCATAGAAAGGCATCCTGCCTTAACAGCAGAATCGAAGTTCCTTCGAAGGATATCCACCTTCATAGCAACCCGTTTCAAATCTACAGGTGTCCAATCCTTTACAGCTATCTGGGAAATAATAAGCTTCAAATCTCTCAAAAAGACACGGCCACTCTCGTAACTGTGTCCCAACTCCTCTATAGTCAAAGCAATATCACATAGGCTTTCTTGGTGATAATCTTTTCGAGAAAAAGGAGCCATTGCAGCAAGCTCAACCAGTCCTCCATACATCTTTGTAAGAAAGTTTTCGCGAGATCTACTACAAATTTGTAGAAGTTTTTGACGGAATTCATCTTTTAATTCCTCTACGTCAGAGACGTCGACATCCTTGATAGCTATGTAGAACACTCCCTTGAATAGCTTTTCATCATCCTTCACCAAACTTACCCCACTCTGGAAACGCTGAAAGATTGCTTCCGTCTCCTTGTCAAGATGAAAATCCTGATTAAGAAGCAAAGCATCACAATTGGTAATTAATCTTTGAGTGCCTACAATTATATAAAGATGAAAGTTAAGGCCACTGAAATATGAGAAAATCAAAAGGTAAACTAATAAAAGCAAACAAATACGACAGTTCTAAGCTTACAAACCTTCTTGTTGAATATAGTTAAATTACTCAAGGAAGCATTCAGGACTGAGAGTAACATATCTTCTTGCTCTGTTCTCTCAAAACTCCCTAATCCTTCAAAGTCCATCAGTACATAAAGGCACTTCGAATCCATTCGAACTGTCATCCACACGCCATCAGTGCATCTTCCCCCGGCTACATCAAAAAAGGAGCCAGATAGATGGTTTAATAAGTATGACTTGCCACTACTTTGTTTGCCCATTGATGAGACAACCTTGATTTTACCATCCCACTGACTCAAGACAGCATCATACAAGCCAAAGCGCAACAAAGTTGTTAGTGATATGCTATCTGCATAAGTGAGGTGTGGAGGTATCTGAAGGCCATCCAACAAGGGCTGTAGTCCATTGTTTTCGGCACGAGTTATTTGGATGGGTACCAGACAAATAAGTTGACGAAGCCAGTTTCCTAAAGGCTTTTTTTGATATAGAAGGAACAATACTTTTGCACTGTTTGAGCTTTCAGCCATTTGAACTTGGAACTGAATCCTGAGTTTTGAAAAATCCTTTCCTTTTTCTTTCTCTAACCGCCCAATAAGGTTCTTCAAGTATTCTTCATATTTCTTTTGCACGCGGTCTTCTTCATATTTTTTTTGCACGCGGTCTTCTACAATAGTATCTCTTGACTTCAGCAAAACATGGAAGTTAAGATCCCTGGTACTTCCTCTAAAGAGTGCGGGATCAACTGCAAATTTATCAAAAATGTGATAGATGTAATCTAATGTACCAGTAGTCTTCGGAGAGTCCTGGTTCATGGCATTCTTGCGATCTCTTTCTGAATTCGATTGCTGTTTTCCTAATTCTTGAAACTCCAAAACTTCTGTGGCCGAAACTAGATTCAATATTTTAGAAGAAAAGCCAGGCACAGCAGCAGAGTACACAACAAGGTGAATCTGAGAACCATAATATACAAGCTTCACCTGTAAATCACGGACGTCTTCAACATTTATATCCAAGAAAATGTTCTTCAAGAAAGACATGGCATCACCTAACATGTAAACTTTTAGCTCAAGTTCTGATGCAGCCTTGCTTTCTTGTGCAGCTCCATGACCAGAAGATGAAACACATTCTTTATGATTTGAAAACTTTGCAGGTGTTTGAAAAACAAAGAGAAAGGAACCGTCCCCTGAAATGAAAGCATTTAAAAAGTCTGATGAGAGAGTGATATGCCTAGGCTTCATCAATGGCTGGTGATGGATTTCTACCACCCTGAGCCTGTTTGTGTCATCAACTAAAAGCAATTCAGCTTTCCCGGGAATACACTGCATCCATTTTATATTTGTGCTTCCAGAAAACAAGTTGAGCATAATTTCCACACCTGTCCAATCTATATTCCGAAACGATTCATCAAACTTGTATATTAGAACCTTGGCTCCCAGAGCATCATATAAAGCCAGAAATCTGGTGCGTTCATCAAAAGCTACCAAATCAAAACCCCTTCTAAATGTGCGAATAGGATTGCTCCCATGTAGAAATGGTCCTAGTTTTGGGGACATGTACAAGTGCAGACTATTATGTTCTTTGTTATGGAAAAAAACAAGCAACTCGCCAGATTTCAGATATGCAACCTTTTTCAAATTTTCTTTCTCAGGATCACAGCGCTCAAATTCAAAAGGGTTTGAGCAAGAGGGTATAATGCAATGCATTGGATTTGAATTTAACTCGTCTAAGTCCTTTTTGTTTGGTGACAACTCTACAATCATCCATTGTATACTGGGATTCTCTTCTTCCTCCCTGGAAATTTCTAAATTTGCCTCTGAATATCCAACGGAATATGCTCTTGCAATAGAGCAGCTTTTTATATACATACGTTTTCCAATGGTTCTTCTTTGGGATATTTTTTCCTTCGTTTTAGTCAAAAAGTTTTCCTCTTCAGTTTTAAATGCCTGCTCCTGAAGTTTTCCATTTTCTTCTTTTTCAGTTTCAATTTTTTTCCTAAGCAGGGGTAGTATATCTTTCCTAATCATGTGCAGCATGTTTTCTCTGAATTCTTCTTTTCCTATTCTGTATATAGATATACAAAGATTTTTCCATTCGTTAATGGAAAAAACAGCTTTTACAACAGTCTCATCAAGTTTAAAATCATAAAACTTGTTTTTCCATTGCAAATAAGAATTTTGCAAGTTTTTTGAAAGGTTCGCTTTGCCCTGATCTATTTCAGCCAATATAATATCAGGCCTACCACAAGTCAGAAACTTCTCCATGTCAGAAATACTGAATCCCAACTTGTCGTTGGCAGTTAGGAAGGCCAGGAGAAGCCGTTTCTCAATTATGAAATCTCCCTGTTGGCGTTTTTGTAGTTTGTTTATAATAGGCTGACCAAAGCTTTTCATTTGCTCTAAAATGCCATTGCTCAAAAGGAAACACAAGAAAACAATGTTCTGTTCTAGGGTTTCTAATTTTTTGGGAACAAAAGATTTCACCCATTCACGGAGTGATTCTTCCGAAGCCTGGATGACTTCTAGAAACCCAGCTTCTAACGTTCTTTTGTTTCTAATTTTCTGGTCAAGATAAAGCTGCTCACCTGCAACTACAGGCCGTTTCTCTGTAATTCCAGATTTAACTCCAGATTTTCTAATGGGCGAAAAGCTTGCCTTTACTGTATTGGCACCTTCAACTGCCGACCTCAACATAATCTCTTCTTGAAACATAATTGGGTGAGCTGAATTTCCAGAGCTTTCAATGATTAATATTGAGTCCACCCCATTTGTCCGATGAAACTTGATCTTCGAGCCTACAAAAAGCAGTTTCTGCCCACCCCAAACAGTAGCCAACTGTTGTTCTAGGTGCTGGAACGGATTTATTCCAATATGAGTTTTCTGAGCTGCAACATGCCCCCCTCTCTTCAGATTCCGAGTCAGATAAATATCGAATAAAACTGCAGTACTCAGGTAGAACATGGAAAAAATTCTGCAGGATTTGCTTCTCTAATTCATTCAGCTTGGATTGGACATTGAACATTTTATTTTCTTGACGACGAACCTGAATAGACTTCTTCAAGTCTTTATAGCTCTGTAACTCTGCCTCTGGCAATGCAGAATTCTCTAAAAGAGAAGCGAATTGGTCATTGCTGAGCTTTGTGAAATCAAGAACATGGCCTTCGGATAATTGCTGTAACTCTGACGCAAGTGCATTAACACGAACTTTTTTTATTTGAGTATTCATATACATTTTTGACCCTTTGTAATTAGCAGTGAGAAAAGCACAACGGTGGTATCCTTCAGCAAAGAATAATGTTTGTTTGGGCATAATTGCCCGACCTTCAGGAGGTGGTGTACTGATAAGCTTTCCTATGTTTATGTGGAAACCAGACGAAACCGTCACATCATTTTGAGAATGTTGAACATGGCCTATCTTCAGCTTCTGCGTTCGTCTCGGTGCATGCTTAGAAGGGATGGCAACAGAAGCAGCAAGAGTTTCAAGAAGATTATGATCTTCAACGCAAACATAGATATCATCACAAAGATCCACTACATAGCGTATAAAATTGCAAGAAACATTTTTCCTTGATGCATCTTTGAGATTGGTTCCTTGATGCCAATAGAAAACAATAATGACTTGCTCCAAAAGACCAACGTACAAGCCTGGCTCAAACTTTTGTTCCTCCATTTGCTTATGAAGCGAATCATCTACCACACCCATCTCTTTCAATAATCTACCCATCATTTGCTTGTCCCCATAGAAGCCAATTGTGGGCAAGGATAGTTTATTCAAGGAATTAAAATCGATTCTGACATCAGGATAATGGATATATGCAGCATTGGGTACAATTCTATTGCACAAACCCAAAATCTGTTCTTCTGGAAGATGGACCTTCTCTACAAAGCTCATTTCTTGCTTGTCAGATACAATCTTCATAACTTGAAAGAGAGGGCCCTCCAAAATCTTACTCGAGACTTGATCAGTCTGGTTCAGTAAATCAAGTTCAAGCCCTTCAGAATTCATAAATGGGTCTGTGGTTTGGTCACTGATGACAATGGCTTCTGGTTGTGAGATCTCATCTGGGATGGCTTCTGGAGGGTTTTCAACTGAGATCTCATCTGGGATGGCTTCTGGAGGGATGGCTTCTGGTTGTGAGATCTCATCTGGGATGGCTTCTGGAGGGATGGCTTCTGGAGGGTTTTCATCTGAGGGTAAGGATGTTGAGTCCTCCTCCAAAATCCCAGGCGTAGAGGGCATTTCTTCACTATTTTTTGGTGAAACAGAGCTCTTCTCTGCTTCCTCTGTGCCGCCTAAAATGCCAAAGTCAACATCATCAAGCTCACTGAGTGTTTCTTCCTCCTCCATCGCACTAGAGAATTCGGAAGAGGCAGAGAACATTTCTTCTTCCTCCGTCTCACTTGAGGAGTAGGAATCATAAGTATCCATTGTAAGTAAAGATAATCTGTAGAGAACGATAAAGGAGAGTGCCCTTCATAAATTTTTAATCAAAGAAACTCTGAACATAATAATCGCCAATAAAAAATGCTTCTATTATATTGCATACAACCAGGTAGAAACTATTCTATTCAATTATGTCAACAAAATATATAACCAGGCAGAAACGATTCTAAATATGGGGAGTATTTATCCCACTCAGAATTCAGCTGTTAGATTCAATGCAATGCAATGCAGACATTCTGTCCGCCAGCCCGTTCTTGTGTATAAGAACGGTTTACCAGCAAAAGTAAAGTAAAACTGTTAATATTTTGGAAGCAAACTACATTGACTCAGTAATGATAACTGAACAAAACAATACATGGCAAAATCAGACCCAGTTAGAAATTAAATTATTCAGAAATAAATAAATTAATCAAACAAAGCTTTCAATTTGGCAGGTCTTATAGAAGATTTTATTATTCAAATAGCCAGTTAAATAATGTTTTTTTTGTTTTAGTATGTTTTCTAACTATATGAATTTTTATTATTTTTATATTTTTTTATTTTTTTATTTGAAGCTATTTTTTAAAGTTGATTAGGTGTAATCATGTATAAGAATTGTTCCATAATGTTGTTTTGTTATTGTGTAATTATAAAATAAAAATGGAAAGTAAAAAAAATAGCTTATAAGGTTATTGTTGTTTTGTAATTATAAAATAAAATGGAAGTAAAGAAAATAGCTTAAAATGGTGGAGAGTTCATCCACTTGGGTCCATTCTTGGGTTAGCAAGCTTTTTCATTTTTAATGGAATAGTTTGAGTTATATTTTCAGTTATAAAAAAATTAAAAAAATAGAAAAGTATAGAAATCCATTTAAAATGTTATATAGCCTATCACACATATGTGATATATTATATAATATTTTTTGTTATTCTTTGTGTTCATGTGTTGTAAAGTCAATGGCCTTCAATACTCTGATATTCATGAATTATATTGTTCATAAACTTTACATAAATGCAACAATTGGTTAAGTAATAGAATCTATATGTCATAAAATGTTCATTGGTTGTAACTTGGGTGGTTGGGAGGAATGATTTTTACTCTCTCCAGGTTTAATTCTTATAAATGACATGTTAGCTTTATTCTTATAAATTACATGTTAACTTTTGTTAAGCCTCTTTCAAACACAGTGTACACATGGCTAAAAACTTGGTTTTTATATTTTAATATAATTTTCTGCTACTTATAAATATATATAAATTTAAATAATATATAGCTTAGAATTAAAAAAAATCTAAATAAATAATTGAAATTTATTAATTATAGTAAACAATATTTAATTAATAAAAATAATATAAATTAATAAATTAAATTAAAATTACAATATAAATTAAAAATATAAAAAATGAATAATTTAGGTAAGAAGATAAATACTTTACTTAAAATATATTAAAGAATATTTATAATTAAATAAAAGAAATATCATAAAAGTAAATAAATAAATATTTAAAAATATTTATAATTAAATAACAATATCATAATGAATATTCAAAGGTAAATAGAAGATAAATAAATAATATTTATCTTTTATAAAAGATAAATAATTAATTTATATTTTTATATAAAAAAAATATTGAAGAATATTTAAAATTAAATTAAAACATATCATAAAAGTAAATGAAGAATATTAAAAATTTAGTAACAATATTATAAGAAATACTCAATTACCTGGGCTTGTTTAAGTGGTTGAGTGTTCTAAGTAGAAGGTTTCAGGTTAAATCCTAGGTGGCTATACATTACTATATAAGGACCTCACTTGATGTGCCTATACATTGCCATATAAGGTGCAGGGGTTTGTGAACCACAACTTAGAAAATGTTATAAGAAATTCTCATAAAAGTAAATAAATAGATCATAAAGAAACATTTTATTATATAGATAAAAATATGAGGAAAATATATTAAGGATGAGAATTAGAAAATAAAGATGGGGTGTGAGGGGATGACCAATTAAAGAGATGAGGAGGGAATTTTTTGATGAAGATTTTAGATGATGGATTTTGTTTAGCTCGTAATTGTTTTTATGATCGAAGTTGTTAGGATCTATTTCAATTTTCACGGTTTTTTCAATGATTATGATAGGTATTATTTTAACTCTGTGATGCATACACTTCCAAAATACATATATTTATTGAATTTCATCAACTATATTTAGGAAATACAATCCTTAGACCTTGCTTTTCTATTATTATCGCTTGATAATAATGAAATAAGTGAAAGTGAGAAAGGAGGAAAAATAAAAACCTGAGCGAGCCCAAGTGCAGTGCAGTGCAGGAAGCAGCAGCAGTATATCAGAAATTGATAGCACTGAAACGCGGATTCACAGAAGGGAGAGTATGGAGGCTTCATTTTATATATTGAATTCTGTGAGGCGTGTTTCACAAGGCAATATTTCTTAGAAGAATAATTAATGAAGGGTAGGGTAGGGTCCTTCATCCTTCATCCTTTGCTTTGTACAAATTTTTGTCAACAAACTAAAGACAATTATTCGGAATGTTTTAGTCTTTGATAACTCCTATGTTAAGATTATTATTCTTAAACTAAACTAAAGACAATTATTCCAAATATTTTATTTTTTATTTTAAATTTGATAAGTTCGAGGTTATTGTTAAAACATATTGTCTTTTTTTTTTTTTAATTTTACACACTCAATTAGTAACTCAGATTAAATTGTAACGTTTGAGAATATATTTTTAAGAATAATAATAAACATAAAAGCAAAATATTTATTAAAAATATTTCAAAATATGTAATTCTTTTTCTGCACATTCAAGTAAATGTGACATTCTAATAATAATTATTTTTTCTGCACATGCAAGTAAATGTGACATTCGAATAAGTGTTTAGGTTAAAAAATAATTATAATGTAAAATAAATAAACATTTAAGTAAATGTGATATTTTAATAAGTAATTACTTTTCTGCACATTTAAGTAAAGTAATTGTGACATTCAGGTTAAAAAAATAATTATAATGTAAAATAAATTAATATTCAAATAAATGTGACATATTAATAAGTAATTATTTTTCTGCACATTCAAGTAAAGTAAATGTGACATTCGAATCAGTATTTTAGGTTAAAAAATAATTATATTATAAAAAAAATAATAATAATAAAAAATAGTATATATATAATAAAATTATCATTGCTACTTTTTAAATGATAATATTTTATTTTACAAATTTTAGTGTTCAAAGGGTTCGTTTAAGTGGTTGAGTGCTTTAAGTTGTTGAGTGTTGTAAGTTGTTTAGTGGTTGGGCACTGTAAGTTGTAGAATCATTTTAGAGTTTGGAGGGCTAGCTCAAGTGGTTGAGTGTTGTAAGTTGTTAGCACAAGGACTCTAGGTTAAATTTCTTAGTGGATATGCATTGTTATATACGGGCCTCATTTAATGTCCCCACCATGTTAAGATCTGTAATCAAAGTCTGCTAGGTGAGGGCCCTTCTGATGAGCCTCTATGATTTCTTGAGTGAACATGACAACCTCTCTAAAGTTGTGAACCACATAATAAAACAATGTAAAATCATTTAAAATTTATAATATCTTTTAATTTATCAAATTTGAATCAGAATAAAAGTTTTGAAATTTAAAATTGTAAATATTAAACATTACATACTCCAACATTAATTCATGACATATCTGAATTGGCATTCATATATTTAACTAATAAATTATATCTCTAAAAATAATAAAATACAAAAATAAAATATATTTATACATATTCAAAACAAACACTAAAGCAATTAAATTTTGTATTTTCTCCATATTCATATGTGATAGAAGAATAAGGACCTAAAATAAGAATAAGTTAATCAACTTCCAGCTTCTCTTCTTTCTAAGTTCTGTTTTAAGAAATTGAGATTGTTTTATATTCAAAGTTAATTAACTTCTCGCTTCTCTTCTTTCTAAGTTATGTTTTTTTTAAGAAAAAGGAAAAATTATCTCATAATGTATATATCTACTTTTGAAGACTACAATTTTTTTTATCACTATTCAATTTGGAAATCAAAGATTGTGATGGTTTTCTAATTGATGACCACAACTTATGGTTATTTATCTAGGTTTTTAAAAAACTTTTTGGTTTTGAATTTAAGTTATTATTTAAAAATTAAATATTTTAAACGATAAATTTGGTGATAGTTTTAATCACTAGTCTATATTTGATTTTCAGAGTGAAAGTGCTAGTATCTAAAACTGGGAGTCCCTATAGTGACATGTCCTAAAAGTGATAAAATATAAGTCCTCAACTTTGGCTAAAAAATAAAGGGTGTTCTAAAAAAAAGTGCAATTTCATAAGCTTCTATTTGGTCATATCCACTAGTCCATTTTCATTCGAGTTACACTTCTCTCGTTTATGGGTTTCCATTGAAATTTCTACTCTTTGGTCTTCATTGGAATTGTTATAGAAATCAATGGTTCATGCATTATCTAGTTAAAGTTGTTGGAAGTTAAAATACTAGCATAGATCCATTTAAACCCATATCTATCAAGCACCAAGAGGGATCCAATTTCTTGAGATGTAATTTTTTTTATCAAACTTTTTACACATCAAAAAATGCTTGATCCCATATGGCTTTAAAACATATCTATGTTGGTATGCTAGTTTGATTTATTTTTATTTTTATGAGTACACATGGATTTTTTAATTATTTTTTATTTGATTCTTTATTTATTTAATGAGTCGACATGATTTTTTGTAATTACTTTTTCTTTTTAGACATTAGATGACACCATCTCCCCTATACTCTTGTAGAACACTTGACTACTCTCGATGAAATAAACAAATAAAATGTCCATTATATAGACCACTACAGTGAGCCAAGATTCTTATTTTACATATATATATTTGCTTTAATGATGCCGTGATTGATATTGTAATTGTAAATGGAGATGCTTAACATTACATATTATATTAACATTTCCAACATTCTTATTTTACTTATTTTACATGTATATTTTTAATGGTGATTCCTAACATTATACATTATATTAATGTTTGGTGTATTCTATTGTGATGGAGGATGGAGAGGCTCTGCAACCCTGCGACTCGGCCGCTTGTAAGCCGAGTTTTGACGCATGAATCCTTCTTACTAGTGTTGTCCAGCCCATATTAAAACCCTACTGCTGGACTGTGCGCTTATTTTTCTTCCTTTTACCACCTTCATGTCTTCTGTGTTTAGCGGCTAATGAAGTCCTCCCCGGTCTTGGTGTTTTCAGTTTCTACACTGGTTGGCTTTGAATTTACTATGTAGGTTTTAAAGGGATGGGCTCTTATCTGGTCTCTCTATTCGCAGACCCCTTCTTGGGTCGGGTATTGCGGGATAGGGTTTACTCATTTTTTGACGGTCTGGTAGGAGGGTTTGGGGACAGATCCGTATCTGCTCCCCGAAACTAGCGCCGAGTGGTTAGTGATTGTCCCGTGTAGTTTTTTTTCTGTTATCCTGAAACCTTATCTAAGGTTTACTTCCCCTTTTTTTTTTGTTTCAGGTAATTAGTCTCTAAGGGTATCATACCTTTGTCTGAAGGGTTATTCCTCTTTCAAGGGAGGTGCTCTTACTTTGTGGGGCTTTGTTTGTATCTATGTTTTTCTCACATGTCGCTCTTCTTCGAGAAGCTCCATGAGACTCTGGGGTCCAACCTATCACCGTGACGGGTCTAGTACCAGCTAGAGACAAAAAAAGTGGGAATGTCTTCTGTCCATTTTGTTTTTAGGATTTTTGTCTTTTTCGATTTCTTCTTCTAGGGTTTCTTGTGGTCGTGGTACGATGGCGGCTCCGTCATCTTCGCCTGGGGTTCAAACCATCCCCCTTGCACGCTTTCATGTAACCCCAATGGCTCCTTCTTTTGAGCATGATCCTTCCCCTCTCTCCTCAAGTGGCGTGGGTTCCAGTCTTCCTAGTGGATTTAGGGAGGGTGCTCCCTCAGGATATCACCATTTTCATTATCCGTCTAGGTCAGCTGTTGGCCAACTATCATTTGAGAAGGTCAAACCTGCCAAGCATGTTTGTGTCCTTGGACAAGACGTGAACATAGACATGGTGGCGGAATTGACCCAGCGATCCCTTATGGGGAGATTTGAATATCTTAAGCTACCTCGTGCTACGATGCTTTCATGGGTGCAGGAACAGTGGAAGCCTATCTTAAAGTTGGTTCCTAAGGTGCTCACTCTAGTCAATGGCTAGACCCTTTTTCAGTTTCTCTCGAATGAGGATTGTGAGTTGGTTGCTGGCAGATACCAGATTCTGGGTGAAGGATCCCTTGTTCTAAAATGTTGGCATTCGGGTTTTGACCCTCGGACAGAGAAATTTCTTCGGAGACATTTGTGGGTGATTCTACCCAATTACCCAATCCAGTGCTGGAACCTCAAAGGGTTCATGGTGGTAGCTAATTCAATAGGTTCATTTATGTTAATTGAAGATGACCAACTGCTGGGGTTCAACTGCTCAGCTCCTCGTGTTTTGGTTGATATGGACATGTCTGAAGGCCTACCAAACGAGTTGGAGGTGCTGTGGGATGGGGGTTCATTTATGCAAAAACTGGACTATTGGGAGGTAGCCTTCCGCTACCACCTTTTTTGTTCAACGGGACATTCAAAGGAGGTCTACCCTACCAAGGTTGTGTCTCGACCGAGTATGGGGATTGGAGTGGATTTCTTGGAGGAGACCTCTTTGCAGTCTGTGCGGGACATCACTTTTTTGCTCCCTTTGGACTGCGGCTCAGCTCGCGCTTTTCTGGGTAAGTTAACTCATCATATCCCACTCATTCTCAAATTTCTAACTAATGATGAGTTTTTTGCCTCTCTTGTATCGTCGGAGGCCCCCGTTATACTGTATGTGCACAATTTTACCTCGGCTTTGATGGATCCTTTGTCACTTCCTGTCTCTAGGATTGGGGACCCCCTCATTTCTTTGGACTCTATTGAGAACAGGGATCCGATGGTTGGTGAGTCTGTGGGTAAGGACCTTGGCTCTTTTGAGTTTCCCCCCTCCTCATCCTCACATTCTTTCGGTGACGCACTGCCTTTTAATATTTCTTCTTCTACCCTCATCGAAGGGCTCTCCGAAGATGACCATCCTCCTGAAGTGATTTTGGTCAGTCCGCACCCGTCTCCTAGGGATCCCTCGCACAGTATTCCTCTGACCACTTTTCCGCCTCTCGAAATTCATGGTTTAACTTCTACTAATTCCTCTCCCTCCTCCGAGCTTTTCCCTATTCTAGTTAGTCACACGGTGAACGTCTCTATCCATAAGCCCAAGAAATTGGGCAAAGGCAACGTGAAAGGATTGAAAGACTCCATCCAGGAAAGCTCCTTTATTAACCCTCGGGTAGCCACCTTGTCCAGTAGGGGTCTGCCTCTCACGTCTTCTATTTTTGAGTCCTCTTCTTGGGACCCTAGAGAATGCACAGGCACCCTACAGGTGTCTCGATGAAACTTTGCAGTTTCAACCTTCGAGAGCTTGGCGGAGGCTCGAAACATGTCGCCTTAAAATGCTTGCTGGATCTCTGTTCACCTGCTATCCTTTTTCTACAAGAAATTATGTCTTCAGGGGAATGGGCCTATGATTTTCTCCTGAAATTAAAACCTAGCTGGAGGGTTTGTGCGAAGGATGCCATGGGGCATTCTGGGGGTACCCTTGTTGCATGGAATCCCCTGGTTGCCGATTTTCATGCTTATGATACTTTTGTGGGTATTTTATTACATGAGCATATGCTTGGTTTCCACCAGCCTGTACATCTCTTAAACATCTATGGGCCTTATGAACATCGTCAAGAATTTTGGGACTCAGTTAACACTAAAGGTCTCCTCTCCTTACCAAATTTAATTTTGGCAGGAGACCTGAACTTTACTTGGTCTACGGACGAAGTGTGGGGAGCGGGACAAGCAACTGATCCATTGGCAGACTATTTCTCCACTCTTTTTGAAGATGCAAGATTGATGGACATTCCTTCGGTTGTCTTGTCTCCTACCTGGTACAATGGAAGAGTGGGGTTCCATTCACTAGCAAAGAGGTTGGACTGTTTTCTTATGTAAGAAGACCTTTGTTCATCCTTTGGAAAGTATCGGACCTGGCATCAGTCTAGTGGGGTTTCAGATAACCGTGTAGTTATTCTTCAACTTGATTTTGAAAAGAGGTACATTATATATCCCTTCAAATTCAATCCTACATGGCTCAAAGAGGAGGAATTCAATCTCTTGGTCAGAAACGAATGGGCTGTTCTTTCTTCTTCCAGAGATGATTCCCTCAGTCTTATGAAGGCTATTCTACAGAAGCTTCGAAGACTTCAGCCAATTGTTAAACTCTAGGAAAATAAAAAAAAAAGTCTCTTCTTTTTCGATGTCGTTAAACTTGAGGGTGACATCAACTCGATTGAAAACCATCTGCTAGTTGATCCGGGCTCATAATTGTTGCAAGAGTCTCTGAAAACATGCTTATCTGACTGGATTAAGCTCCTCACTCATAAGGAGGAAAACCTGAGGCAGAAAAGCGGGGCTTATTGGCTGCTTGCAAGGGATGAGAACACCCGTTAGTTCGATCAGTTCACAAACAAGAGAAGGGTTACCAACGCGGTTTGGGAGGCAGTTGATGAAGACAACATCAAGGTCTTCGATCAGGTTTCTATAAAAAAGGCAACCAGGTCTTATTTTTCCAATATTTATAAGGAACCGGATTTTGTTACCATTGAGGATCAACTTGCAGTCATTAAACTCTTCCCTACTTATGTTTCAAATGAGTACAACCAGACCATCTTTATCCCGGTGACCTTAAAGGAGGTTGAAGTAACTTTGAAGAATTTTTCCAAGGATAAAAGTCCCGGGCCTGATGGCTGGACGATGGAATTTTTTCTCCATTTCTTCGATATGCTTGGATCGGAATTGGTGGAAGCCATAGAGGACACTCAGTTATCAGGATCGATACCTGAGTCTTTAAATAGCACTTTTCTCACCCTTATTCCCAAATTCGACGGACTTGCTTCACTTGGGGAGTACATTCTGATTGCCCTCTAAAATCTTCTCTATAAGTTGATCTCAAAGATAATTGTTGTCAGACTCAAGCCCTTTCTTGGGTAGGCACATCTCACCGGAACAGTTTGGTTTTCTGCCAGATAGGCAGATCTTGGATGTTGTTGGGATAGTCCAGGAGGTGATACATTGGGCAAAGTTAAGCAGTATTCAACAATTTCTCTTAAGCTAGATCTTGAGAAGGCTTATGATAAAGTGAATTGGTCCATGCTACGCTTAACCCTGTTACAAATTGGTATGTCTTTCAATATGGTTAAATGGGTGATGTCTTGTGTTACTTCTGCAAATTTTGTAGTGTTGATAAATGGGGCTCCTTCTGATTCTTTTCATGGATACCGAGGAATCAGATAGGGTTGTCCTCTTTCCCCCTATCTTTTCCTTTTGATTATTGAAGGGCTGAGCCTTCAGATTGCACAGTCAAAAAAATATAAGAAAATCAAAGGTTTGAAGGTGTCTGGATCGGTATTCATTACTCATATTTTATTTGTTGATGATGTTCTACTCTTTGGAGATAGCTCTTTGTTGGAGTGGCTAAACTACAAGTCACTGATAAACCTTTTTTGTAGGGCATTTGGGATGACTGTCAACATCAAGAAATCATCTTTTGGGTATTTAAACATTCCCCAGGACAATCTGCAACATATTTCCTACTCCTTCCCTTACCCTTGGAAGTGCTTGGAAGAAGGTTTTACATATCTAGGTTTCTTGTTGAAACCAAGTAGTTATTGCAACTGTGATTGGTTTTGGCTCCTTCGTAAGCTTCAACATCGTGTCAATAAGTGGGTTCCTCGGTGGCTCTTTTTGGGAGGAAGGATAACATTGATTACTTATGTTATTTAATCGCTCCTAGTGTACTGGATGTCCCTCTTCATGATTCCAGTTCGGATCATTTAGGTTTTTCGAAGTATTATGTTCTAGTTTCTATGGATGCGGGTGATGGGCTATAAAAAATTCCATCTAGCTAACTGGAGCACTTTGTCGAGACCGAAAAGGTGGGGAGGATGGGGCATCAAAGACTTGAAGCACTTTAATATTTCATTATGCACTAAAAGCCTGTGGAGGGCAATGATTCACCTAGGTCTGTGGGGATTTGTCATAAAATCCAAATTTATGGCAAGAATGCCATTGGATATCTGGATTCGCAGAGCAAATTTAAGGTTGACAATGCTTCTCCGATCTGGCGCAACCTTATTTCTATGATGCACATCATTCTGCCCAACCTCGGGTGGTTAGCTTGTCGGGGAAACCTTATTTATATCGATAAAGATATGATCTCAGGTATGAAGCATAACACCCTCTCGGAATATTTGTTGTCCAAGCTTCATGACCAGAATGTGATCCTTCTCACTTAGGTTTTAAATTTGACCGATAGTGCTCTTACCTGCTAGAAGTCTTCATTGGATTTGGGCCCATCTGGAGAATTGGCTATTGAATGGGATCTATATGTGGAGGGTCTTTTCGCGAGTGGTATATATCTTTCTTAGAAGCCTGATCGTCTCATTTGGATGGAAAATAAGAATTCGGGGGAGGCAAAAGCTAACTTGGCCTATCTTGTTTCTCTTAATTCAGCAGAGGTTCCAGATTGTGACCGATGGCATTCTACTCCGTGGAAGCTAAAGATAGCAGGTAAGATAAAATATTTTTGTTGCCTTGCTGTAAACTCAAAAATCCTTACATGGGACGTGCTTCAGCATCGGGGATTTTCAGGCCTGGGTCGATGTGTCTTATGTCACTCGATGTTGGAGTCGGCTAGTCATATCTTCGGGAGCTGTTATTTCTTTAGACATACTGGTCAAGAGATTTGTAGTCGACTCGGGGGTCTATGGCATTGGGAGGGTCCCAACTTTGCTGTGAATATGGATTTGTGGCAGAAGCAGTCCAGATTATCTATGGTGGTCCTCTGACTGTTCCCGTGGGAGATTTGGAAGATGCGCAATGCCATCATTTTATTGGATAAACCGGTTTCTAAGCAATGAATTATTTCTTGGGTATGCTCTTCTCCCTACCTGCCTTTGATCTCTAAATCATTGGTACCTTTCAGACAACCATCCCCTCCTCCAGAGCTGAGTGATGGGCCTATGGGTTATTTCGATGGTGCAGCAAATGAGGGAGCCTGCAGGGAAGGAATGGTGATTTTGGTTGATAGTTCTTAGTCCTACAGACTTATGATGGACGTGGGGGAGGGAACGAACACTAGATTGGAGTTGTTGGCTTTGTGGGGGCTCCTTTTTTTTCCATCCACAAAGATATTGTGGCCATTCATATTAGAGGTGACTATAAAGTCATATTCAATTAGAATTTGGACAAACATGAGATACACTCCATCAATCTGACGCATTGGCTTCGAAGAACAAAATACCTTTTTAGTTTTTTCATCCTCCTCAGCTTTCAGCATGTTTACAGAGAATTCAACATCTTGGCAGATGAACTCTCAAAAAAGGCTATTGGTTTGGGTTCCAAAGTAATTCACTGGCAAAAATTTTATATGGGTAACATGACAGACTCTGGTATGATAGAGATTACATGAGGCCTAGCAGTATCTACCTTTTTTTTAGGACCTTTTTGTTGTATGATATTAAGATAGGGAAGGAGCAGTTCATGGCCCTGTTTTGAAGCAGTTTGACCACTTAGTTTTTTAACTCTTTAGACTAAAGTCAGCTAGACATGTGATGGACTTGACTATATGATTAGGATACTAAAGCCAATTGTAATATGGATGGTATCGTTTTTTAAAACATGGTTTTATAAAAGTTAAAGTTGTTTTTTCATGTGAAAAAAATATATTAATGTTTAGTATCTTGAGAATGGAATTTCATCCACATTGAGAAAATAAAATTATGAAGGTAAGAAAGTCTTTGCAAAGAGAGGAACTCCCAATGAAAGTAACAAAATCTTTTGCATGGAGAGGAACTCTTCGGTAGAGATAGGAGGATGGGTGGATAAGTATAAGTTTGAAGGTTTAATTTCCAAATACGAAGAGCGATAGTGATCCATTTTTATAAAGACATGTCAACATAATTAATCGAACATCAAATTTATAAATTGACATTCAAATTTAAAGTATATAAACACAACACAAAGAGAAAATTAAGATAGTTTTTAATATTAAAATATTTAATCAATTACTTTATATAAAAAATATTCATTTATAATAGATCACATACTTATTTTAATGCATTGATTTATTAATCTTAAGCTCAAGTTTAAAATTATCATTTCTCTTTATTATAATTGTTTTAAAGATATAGTAAATAAGTACAACTCTATACTTATGAGAATAATGACAATGTTTACATCTTAATTACAAATTATATAACACAATTTACACGAGTTAGGATGACTAAGGATGATTAATTCACTAGTTTATGAAGAACTAAGACGACCAATTAACGAAAATTGGATAATTAACTCTCGATTAGTAGTTATTGTGACATAGGAATATAACATTTAACTAGAGTGTGTTATCGATTATATTAAAAAATAGCCTGTTATTGCATTGAGAGTGTAAAATCCCTGATTTGAAAACATTACTCCATTTTGACCAATTTTTGAACCTTGTACTAGTGAAACCCAAATGCTCCCAAATGATTTTGAATTATGTATGGAAGGGATTGAGGTGTCTTAGGACATCCTACTACAGTTATTAGACACTTAAACCACTTATTGAAGCATTGCTTGTATTTATCAAGAAGGAATGAAAGAGGAAAATACTAGGGAATTCGATGTTAAAACCCCCACTAGTCTTGGAAATTTTTGGCTTCCCAAACACTGTACGACCTTTGTCAATGTTTGGGAAAAAATTGAAGATGCTTGAACTTTAAAACTTTTGATAAACAAATCCAGTGCATGTATATCTCATAAAAAATTCAAACAAAAAAATCATTCAATCCATAAGACATATGATGTACCCTGGGAAAACCCTCCAAATCTGGAGGATGAAAACCCAACAATCCTTTGAGTATGATAGATAGTTGCAGAGAATGATTTTACAACACTTGAAGAATGCATGATAAGAGATATCAAAGCAACACTAGAAAATAGAGATCACTCGGAATTATGTCTCATCCTTTCCAAGTGCATAACACTCTAATAATAAGCTTATTCAGTCATACAATGAGAGGTTGCGATTGGTTGCATGCCTTTTGGGGACTGTGAACACTGTTTGCACTATCCACACATTACTTATTGCACCTTCCTTGACTTGGTGCCAAGTTTTCACCTCGAAATTACCTCTCATACTGAAGATATGCACCCTCCATTAATTCATTAGTGTTAATAGCTTTTATCTAAATGTTAACTGATTGAACTGAACTAGACTAGACTGAATTGAACTACATGTGAATTGATTAACTAACTGCTTGACCATTAGTTAGGATTTTAACTGAATGTCTTTAGTGCTTCACAACCAATTCCATCCACAACAAACATTTTGAATAAATCAAGGAGTAAATTCCTTAATTAATTGAAACTTGTTTTCCACAACTTAGACTTAACTAATGTCTTTGCAATTCGAGTTCACTGGAGGTCTGAAATGGGAAATTCGAATCCTTACTCTATCTCTATTCTCATCTTATTTATCATTAATTAATTTTGCATGGTCCATGTAATACCCCCATGACATTGCTTTTATTTTCATGTTTTGAAAATTATTTCTATTATGTAATGAGTTATGAAACTCAAAGACTAAATTGACATTTGCACAACAAACCTTTTTATTTATTTATTAGTAACGAAAATAACACTTGGAGAACTCAACTACATGAGGGGACACCAACCATGGCACCAAAGAACATGTGTAAGCAAGCTAGAGTGATTGATACCAATCAAATCCAATCCAAAACTCAACAACCAGACAAGATCCTAAATCATAGGGATTTAGGGATCTGATTGGAGATTTGATTGGGAGGGCATAAGACCTGGGAAAAGTTATTTATATGAGTGCAATGGAATAGCACGAGATGTCGTGTTGTGCATGGGGAAAACAATTGTTGAGTGCATGTGTTGAGCGTTTTTCTATTTTATAAGTCCATCGTGAAAACTTGTTATGGACTCGAGGATTGAGTGGCGCGAGGAAGTCACTTGTTGTTCTGGTGCATGGTTGGTGATCCAGTTTGGGGGTGGAGCGGAGCAAACTGTTGAGTTGCTGCCTCCTATGGCTATGAGGAGTTGATTCTCCAAGTGTGTTTGCCTAGATTCAAGTAAGTAGATATGATAGCCTTCTTACTCATAGATCTATAAAACTGTTTTTTTTGGTGAAAAATATGATCTATATTGCTTGGTAATCATTTGTTTAGTTAAAACATATTTGAAGGAAAATATATTGTTTTCAAAATGAAAATCTATTGTCGGTAAATACCGTATCGGGTTAATACGAAACGAAAATATGTATAGACTACAATCTGCTGAAACTATTTTTTTTTAATCTTGAACTAATGCATTTTATTTTATAATCATGGATCTGGGTTCAAATCCCCTATGTCTACGTTGATCCTTTAGATCGTTGGTTTTATGTAACCATTTTTAATGCAAACCCAACAATTTTTTTTTACCCAACCATGCGCTTGATCCCCAAATCACTTTTGATTTGTTCCTTTAAGGAAAACTCAGATCGAATCACACACTTCCTGCATACAATCTTAAAACTCTGTCCAAACCTCCTTCTGCATTGATGGTTTCCCAGAATGGTTACAGATCTGCGCTTTGAACTCGAATCTATGGTTTTCAATACCTGCGTTGGGATTTATTGTTAAACTGTAAGGCATTAGAGGAAATTTCAACTCAAAATGGGCCTCCTAATGAAAATAATAAAATAACAGTTAAAATAATAAAATCATATTTATTAATTTTGGAGGAAGAAAATAAAGAAACTACTTTTTTGTTCGTATTTTCAACATATCTACCTATGTTTTTACTCAAATTTCGATCAGGATAGCTCATTGGATGCGGAATTAAATTCTGCATCTAGTGAGCTCTCCCGCTTGAAATTTGAGAAAAAACACAGGGAGATATGTCGAAAATACAAACAAAAAAGTAGTTTTTCTTTTATGATACCTATCCCCAAATTTATATTAAAAAATTGTTTAAGACCTATACGGTAATTCAAATTTAAAGCAATTTCATTGGCTAACACATGATGACATGGAATTTGAATTAGGGTTGAAAGGCCCATTTTGAGTTGAAATTTCCTCTAATGCTATATTTTTATAATTATCCTCAACACTCATATCTAATTTCCCAAAGGTCTGCGATTTGTGTAATTTTCTATTTGTATGTATGGACCCGATTTTATGCAAAAACGTTGTTGGCATGTGTTATAGTTTTATGTAATGTTCAAATCTCGGGTATGCAGGGATCCAGATCCCTGCATTTGTTTTTCTTTTCTTTTATGCCATAAATCTGTGGAACTGTGTTGAAGGATAACCAACAAACCCAATACCTGCGTTGGCTTAAAAACTCAGATCTGACCATGCCTCCTTTCATTCCCAGTGGTTTGTGTTTGGTTTTACTATACTTTTTATCTTGAAATCTCAGTTTTAATCCCACAGGTCCGCGTGGACTTCCATATATATATAGAAACCATACTCTTAAATATTCAGAGCTAATTATGCCTTTTCCCTGCTTCTTGGACATATATTTTTTCAGATCCAAAAAGTTGCAAAATATTTATATATTTTTTCAGATCCAAAAAGTTGCAAAATATTTCCAGTGCTGCACTGTATGCGTTTTACATTTATTTGAAATCGATCTATATCTACACTCTTCTTCCAAACTCTCTGCATACGATCCTTTTATTTCATTGACTGCATGCTGATCGAGCCAGATCTGTGCATGCAATTTCCCCCCTCTCCGATTTGGATCTCGTGGAGTAAACCGACGTTAGTTCTTTACCTACGATGTTTTCATTAAAATCCCAGCCATACTTTTAAATTGAAGAAAAGATGAGTAGTTTGTTTACGGAGATATTGATTTCAATCTCTTTTCTAAGATTTCAACTGGTACTATGGAAGGATGATCATACCTTAAGACCGGAAATAAACTGTACATTCCATATTGGAGTAAGTGTCGTTTTCTATTTGCTCAACTTCATTGTAAAGCATATCTTATTTTGTCAATAGTCATGGTCAATTAAAATGTATCAATGAAATAATGATACAATAGACCATCAAAATATAATTAAAATGTATCACTGAAATAACAAACAATGTATTGTTATTTCGTTATGTTTTCGTTATTTTAACATTGTTAAGACTTTTGAAATAACATTCAAGCACACACAAAAAAAAATATGATGGTTTCGTTGTTTTAAAATTGTTAAAACTTCGAAATAACAGTTTGACATATATCATCTTTGTTTGGTGTTTCGAAGCAGTCTTTTAACCTGTTGAGCTGAACCGTCCAAGAGTTTAGGGAGCTTAAATAAGTTTACCATATTTTTTTATCGAAGAGATTTACCTGATATACCGGATTCTATTTTTCACCTCTTAAATGGGTAGAGCATTAAAATGCGTGGAGCCAGTTTGTTGTTAAAATTTTGTTTATATTAAATACAACTTTTGAGTAAAATAATATATCGTATTCTTAGTTTTCTTCTTAAGATAATAAGCCACATAAAGTAAGGATTCTGCCATCATAAAACAAACTTATGTTCACACGATTTTCATAAGGAACGTTAATAGGTTAATGAAGTAAAAATTATTTTCCATAAAATGTCATGTTTTGCATAAAGTATAGATTAATTGTTTTATATAAAGTAATTGTCATTTGTTTTAATAAATGGATGTTATTTGAAACAAATAATGATTATTCAAAAAGTGAATAATCAAGTGAATGTTTTACTCCTTATGAAGGAAGAATTCGAGGTCATATATATATAATGAGTGGCTCAATGTTTTTAAGATACATTTTATATATTTTGTAAAACAAGTTGGAATGTAGAGTAGTTTTATTAATGTTTTTCTTGTTAATTAACGATGCAAAAGTATTGTTGGAGTTGATAATGAATGTAGATTGTTGGAGTTGATGATGTAGACTTATATTTGTATAAGAGGAAACTTGTTTATGTTATTGGATTACATTGGATTTAAGTGACATAAGGTTTTTTCCATATAGTAAATTTTTGAAATTTAATACTATGAGTAGGAGTTACATTGGGGGACATTACATTGTGGTATTAGAGCCCAAGTTACGACACTTGGCCCTATGGTGTCCATACACATATTTCCGAAAACTAACAATGTGTAATTTTTTGTTCTTATTACTTTTATAGCTGAAAACTGTTATACTAAACTGTAGGAAGATATGGCCGAAAGACGATCCCCTACCCCACCTGCACGAGTTGAACCTAATAATGAGGATCCACCAATTAACACCATTGTTAATTTTGAGATTCTACAAACAGTGAGGGACTTACAAGAAGAAATTATGAACTTTAAAACTGAACATGAAAGGGTACTGAAAACTCAAGAAGACTTAAATGAAGCCCTACTATATAAATGCATGCGATAACTAATTAAAAGAGAAAAAAGAAATGTAGACAAGAAAACACATCCTCTTACTCTCCTTACTCTAACATAAGCCATCTATCTAGTGAATCAGAGTATTATAGTGACAGTTCTAAGGGTATACATAGGAAGCAAAGAAAATATAAAGATGAGCTAACAAGAGAATTTAAAAAAATAAAGCCTCCTACCTTTGACGACGAAGTCAAAAATGGAGAAGAAGCTGAGCTTTGGCTCTCCAGGATGAAGAAGTACTTCACTATGTACAATTACTCCAACTCCATGAAGGGCAAAATGGCCATCTTCAATCTAGTCAGAAAGGCTGAGATTTGGTGACAAGACATAAAAAGAGCAATATGAATAAATGATAGGAAAGTAAGTTGGAACTGGTTTAAAAAGGAATTTAAAAAGGAATACCTCTGAGAATATTACTACGAAGGGAAAGCTAAGGAGTTTTATGGGCTAAGAGTAGGATCCATGTCCATGCATGAATTATGTATTAAATTCTTATCCCTGTTAAAATATGTTCCTTAATTAAACAAAGAAAAACCTAAAATACAAAGATTTCTAGGTTGCTTGCCTAACTTTTTATAAAGACAAACTGGAGTTTGATGAACCAAAAACTTTGTATGAAGTAATGAGGAAGGCCAAATTAACATATGACCAATCCAAGAGTAAAAGTGAAAATCCTTTTAATTTCAAGAGAAGAGATGGCAATAGTTTCAAGAGAAGAGAGTTCAAACCTTTTAATAAACATAAAAGTTTCCAGAAAAACACCTTCAAGGACAAACAACCAACAATAAGAACAGAGTATAAACAACCTATGAGAATTGCTGAGTATAAAGATACTACTTTTAATAAGAAAAGTGAAAAAATAAAAAAGAGAACCCTTGCGGTGTTGGGGTTGTGGGGGAATTCATTTCTATCGGGGTTGTCCTCATAAAAAGGATAATCGGAATATTCACATAGTTTGAGAAGTAGCCACCGATGGAGAAGTTGCTTGGAACATACCGCAGATTAGCGCAGCGCTGGACAATCATCAAGCGGATTATCAACCCTCCATGATTGAGGTAGATGGTAAGATCCTTGACAAAACAATTTCTATATTAATTGATTATGGTTCTGCCCTAAGTTATATATCTCCTAAGTTAGTAGATTTGTGTAAAATGAGAAAGTATGATTTTGAAAAGTCATGGTTAGTGCAATTAGCGACCGGAACAAAAAGAAAAGTAACCAGTTTTATTTCTAGTTGTGAAGTTCATATGCAAGATTTTATTACAAAAGTATATTTGAATGTTTTACCATTAGGATCTTATGATGTACTGATTGGCATGGATTGGCTAGAAAAACACAAAGTTGTGCTAAATTGCTTTGAGAAAACTTTTGATTATATTGATGAAAATGGTGAAAGTAAAATGGTTAGAGGGGTTCCAAAGAAGGTTCTTACTAGGAAAATTTTTGCTTTGCAATCGAAAAAGTGTGCTAGAAAAGGGTGTAGGGTATTTGCTGTACAAATCACCGAAACTAATGATAAGGAAACACAACCTAATTTAGAGGATCTTCCCTTCTTAGGTGATTTTAAAGACGTCTTTCCAGAAGAGATACCGGGGCTACCTTCGAGGAGGGATATTGACTTTACCATTGAATTAGTACCTGGAGCAGTACCCACCTCGAAGGCCCGTTATCGAATGAACACACCCGAGTTGGTAGAATTGAAATTACAATTACAAGAGTTAATAGATAAAGAATATACTAGACCGAGTGTGTCTTCATGGGGAGCACCCGTCTTGTTTGTTAAAAATAAGGATGGGACATTGAGGCTTTGTGTCAATTACAGACAATTAAATAAAATGGCAATTAAGAATCGATACTCTCTTCCCTGCATTGACGACTTGTTTGACCAAGTACGGGGAGCGTCGGTATTCTCTAAAACCAACTTGAGGTCTGGTTACCATCAAGTAAGAATTAAGGACGAAGATGTCCATAAAATTGCATTCAAAACAAGGTACGGGAATTACGAGTTCCTCGTTGTACCATTTGGCTTAACCAATGTCCCAACTACGTTCATGTGTTTAATGAACAGTGTTGTTCACAAATATTTAGATAATTTTGTAATAATATTTATTGACAATATTTTAATATACTCTAAAAATGAAGAAGAGGATAAAGAACATTTAAAGTTAGTCTTGTAAACCTTAAGAGAACATAAGCTTTATGCAAAGTTTAGCAAGTGTGAATTCTTTCAAGATGAAATTCAATACCTAGGTCATGTAATAACTAAGGAAGGTATTTCGGTGGACCCAGATAAAATCAGGGAAATCAATGATTGGTTAGTTCCTAAGGATGTAACCCTGATTCGATCATTTATGGGAATCTTGGGTTACTATCGTAGGTTCATTGAGGGGTTCTCCAATAACATCACTTCAAAAAACATGAACTAAATTCATATGGTCTAATAAATGTCAAGAAAGATTTGAAAAATTTAAGCACTTATTAACCACTGCACCTATTCTAAGGATTGCAGATCCATACAAGGACCTCGTAGTATGTACGGATGCTTGTTTAGAATGATTAGGTGGTGCGTTATTACAAGAGGATTATGTAATAAGTTACAAGTCAAGAAAACTTAAAATACATGAACGGAACTATGCAACACATGACTTGGAATTAGCTACTATAATACATGCATTAAAGATGTGGAGACATTACCTAATAAGAAGAAAATTTACCTTAATGTCGGATAACATAAGCTTAAAATACTTATTTGATCAACAAAACTTGAATGCTCACCAAGCAAGGTGGTTATCCTTTTTGAGCGAGTATGATTTTGAAATTAAACACATCAAAGGCAAAGAGAACAAAGTGGTAGATGCCTTGAGTAGGAATGCCTTTCCACATTGTTCAGCTACTTTCAACAGTTATAAAACAAATCTCGAAGGTTTAATAAAAGAAGCAACTAAAAATGATGAAGAGTACTTAAATATTAAAGAACAATTGGAAACAGATGATAAGGGAAGTGATTAAGCTTATTCTATAAGCTCGGAAGACTTGTTAGTTTATAAAAATTGATTATACATACCAGATTCCGAAGAAGTAAAACGGTTAAGTCTTAATGAACTACATAAGAAACCATATTCCGGACATCTGGGATACCAAAAGTTGATAACGAAGTTAAGAAAAAGATATTATTGGCCTAACATGAAGAATGATGCAGCAAATTACCTAGCTAGGTGTATTGAATGTCAACAAGTAAAAACAGAACATCAACATCCTGCTAGGCTAATGCAACCCCTACCTATTCCATAATGGAAATGGGAGATAATAATCATGGATTTTATAAGGAGATTACCTAAAACAAATAAGCAACATGACTCAATAATGGTAGTTGTTGATAAGTTAAGTAAAACTGCTCACTTCATACCTGTAAAGTCTACTTTCAAAGCCATTAATATAACTAATATTTTTATGAAGGAAATATTTCGGTTACATGGTATTCCAAAGATTGTGATTTCTGATAAAGATGTGAAATTTACTGGTAACTTTTGGAAATTATTGTTTAAGGGTCTATATACACAACTGAATTTCAATACTGCTTATCATCCTCAAATAGATGGACAAACTGAAAGAACTAATCAAGTGTTAGAAGATATGTTGCGAATGTATGTAATGGATAAACCAGGTAAATGGGAAGATTATTTGCATTTAGTAGAATTTACTTATAATAATGGGTATCAAGCTTCATTGAAAATGAGTCCATTTGAAGTTTTGTATGGCCGAAAATGTCGCACACCTGTGTCTTGGGATAACCCTGCTGACAGGATTTTTCTAGGGCCAGACATGTTAAAAGAAATGGAACAGATGGTGAAAGAGGTGCAACAAAACTTAAAAGTTGCCCAGGATCGGCAAAAAAGTTATGCAGATTTAAAATGATCTCCAAGAGAGTTCAATGTTGGCGATCACGTATATCTAACAATAAATTCAAAGAAGAGTTATTTGAGTTTCAGAAGATGTTCCAAATTGGCATTGAGGTATTGTGGACCTTTTGAAGTGTTAGCTAAGATAGGGCCGGTAGCCTATCAGCTTGCACTTCCACCTAATATAAAAGTACACGATGTGTTTCATGTTTCATTGTTAAAAAATATATATACATGATGCTACTCATATAATTGACTAGAATGTGATTCAGGTAAAACCTGAGGGCGAGTTCCAGACCGAACATTTCCGCATTCTAGACAGGAAGGAACTTATGCTCTGGAATCAAGCCATCATTCAAATAAAAGTGCAATGGAAGCACTTCAGCCCTGGAGAGGCAACTTGGGAAATGGAGGATAAAATGTGGGAGGCTTATCCCTCCATGTTCCAGAATGAGCAAGGGAGGTCAGAAAAAAAAGAACATTGAGGACAGTGTTAAGAATAAGGGGGGAGAAATGTAATACCCCCATGACATTGCTTTTATTTTCATGTTTTGAAAATTATTTTTATTATGTAATGAGTTATGAAACTCAAAGACTAAAATGACATTTGCACAACAAACCTTTTTATTTATTTATTAATAAAGAAAATAACACTTGGAGAACTCAACTACATGAGGGGACACCAACCATGGCACTAAATAAACCCATGTAAGCAAGCTAGAGTGATTGATACCAAGCAACTCCAATCCAAAACTCAACAACCAAACAAGATCCTAAATCACAGGGATTTAGGGATCTGATTGGAGATTTGATTGGGATGGCATAAGAGCTGGGAAAAACCTGAGGGCGAGTTCTAGACCGAACCTTTCCGCATTCTAGACAGGAAGGAACGTATGCTCTGGAATCAAGCCATCATTCAAATAAAAGTGCAATGGAAGCACTTCAGCCCTAGAGAGGCAACTTGGGAAATGGAGGATAAAATGCAGGAGGCATATCCTACATGTTCCAGAATGAGCAAGGGAGGTCAGAAAAAAAAGAACATCGAGGATGGTGTTAAGAATAAGGGGGGAGAAATGTAATACCCCCATGACATTGCTTTTATTTTCATGTTTTGAAAATGATTTTTATTATGTAATGAATTATGAAAATCAAAGACTAAAATGACATTTGCACAACAAACCTTTTTATTTATTTATTAATAAAGAAAATAACACTTGGAGAACTCAACTACATGAGGGGACACCAACCATGGCACTAATGAACCCGTGTAATCAAGCTAGAGTGATTGATACCAAGCAACTCCAATCCAGAACTCAACAACCAAACAAGATCCTAAATCATAGGTATTTAGGGATCTGATTGGAGATTTGATTGGGATGGCATAAGAGCTGGGAAAAACTATTTATATGAGTGCACTGGAATAACACAGGACGTTGTGTTGTGCACGGGCAAAATGATTGTTGAGTGCATGTGTTGAGCGTTTTTCTATTTTATAAGTCCATCGTGAAAACTTGTTATGGACTCAAGGATTGAGTGTGGCGAGGAAGTCACTTGCTGTTCTGGTGGATGGTTGGTGATCCAAATCGGGGGTGGAGCGGAGCAAACCATTGAGTTGATGCCTCCTATGGTTGGGAGGAGTTGATTCTCCAAGTGTGTTTTTTCGTCTAGATTCAAGTAAGTAGATATGATAGCCTTCTTACTCATAGATCTATAGATCTGTTTTTTTGTGAAAAATATGATCGATATTGCCTGGTAATCATTGGTTTAGTTAAAACTTATTTGAATGAAAATATTTTGTTTTCAAAATGAAAAAATTATTGTCAGTAAATACTGTATCGAGTTAATACGAAATGAAAATATGTATAGAGTATAATCAGCTGAAACTATTATTTTTCTTGAATTACTGCATTTTATTTTATAATCATGGATCTGGGTTCAAATCCCCTGTGTCTGTGTTGATCCTTCAGATCGCTGGTTTTATGTAACCATTTTTAATGCAGACCCAACAATTTTTTTTTTATTACCGAGCCATGCACTTGATCCCCAAATCACTTTTGATTTGTTCCTTAAAGAAAAACGCAGATCGAATCACACGCTTCTTGCATACAATCTTAAAACTTTGTGCAAACCTCCATCTGCATGGATGGTTTCCTAGAACAATTACTGATCCGCGCTTTGAACTCGAATCTATGGTTTTCAATACCTGCGTTGGGATTTATTGTTAAACTATAAACTATAATTTTATAATTATCCTCAACACTCATATCTGATTTCCCAAAGGTCTGCAATCTGTGTAATTTTTTATATGTATGTATGGACCCGATTTTCTACAAAAACGCTTTTGGCATGCTTTATAATTTTAAGTAATCTTCAAATATCGAGTATGTAGGGATCCATATCCCTACATTTGTTTTTATTTTCTTTTATGCCATAAATATGTGGAACTGTGTTGAAGGATAACCAACAAGCCCAATACTATGTTGGCTTAAAAAATCAGATCTGACCATGCCTCCTTTCAATCCCAGTGGTTTGTGTTTGGTTTTACTATAATTTTTATCTTCAAAACTCAGTTTCGATCCCATAGGTCCATGTGGACTTCCATTTTCGTTTTGATTTGCAATATATATAGAAACCATTATCTTAAATATTCAGAGGTAATAATGCCTTTTCCCTGCTTCTTGGACATATATTTTTTCAGATCTAAAAAGTTGCAAAAAGGTTTCCAGCGCTGCACTGTATGTGTTTTACATTTATTTGAAATTGATCTATATCTATACTCTTCTTCCAAACTCTCTGCATATGAACCTTTTATTTTATTGACTGCATGCCGACCCAAGCCAGATCTGTGCATGCGATTTCCCCCCTCTCCTATTTGGATCCCGTGGAGTAAACCAACGTTACTTCTTTACCTACGATGTTTTCATTTACGGAGATATTAATTTCAATATCTTTTCTAAGATTTCAACTGGTACTATAGAAGGATGATCATACCTTTAGACTGGAAATAAACTATACATTCCAACTAGGAGTAAGTGTCGTTTTCTATTTGCCCGACTTCATTGTAAAGCATATCTGATTTTGTCAATAGTCATGGTCAATTAAAATGTATCAATGAAATAATGATACAATATACCATCAAAATATAATTAAAATGTATCATTGAAATAACAATGTATTGTTATTCGTTATGTTTTCATTATTTTAACATTGTTAAGACTTTTGAGATAACATTAAAGCACACAAAAATAAACTACAATGGTTTCCTTAATTTAAAATTGTTAAAACTTTGAAATAACAGTTTGACATGTATTATCTTTGTTTGATGTTTCGAAGCAGGCTTTTAACCTGCTGAGCTGAACCGTCCAAGAGTTAAGGGAGCTTAAATAAGGTTACCATATTTTTTTTATCGAAAAACTTTACCCAGATTTACCTGATATACCGGATTCTATTTTTCACCTCTTAAATAGGTAGAGCATCAGAATGCATAGAGCCAATTTGTTGTTAAAAAATTGTTTATATTAAATACTACTTTTGAGTAAAATAATATATTGTATTCTTAGTTTTCTTCTTAAGATAATAAGCCGCATAAAGTAGGGATTCTGCCATCATAAAACAGACATACGTTCACACAATTTTCATAAGGAATGTTAATAGGTTAATGAAGTAAAAATTGTTTTCCATAAAATGTCATGTTTTGCATAAAGTATAGATTAATTGTTTTCCATAAAATGTCATGTTTTGCATAAAGTATAGATTAATTGTTTTATATAAAGTAATTTTCATTTCGTTTAATAAATGAATGTTATTTGAAGCAAACAATGATTATTCAAAAAGTGAATGTTCTACTCTTTATGGAGGAAGAATTCGGGGTCATAGTATGTATATATACATCAGTTTTTGAATGCTGTTAAATTGTCTCCAGCGCGACCATTTATAAAGGAGAGAAAAAGCAAGAAAATAAGAAAGATTGGGCAAGCTCCTGTAATGATTTTTCCTTGCGGCTTTTTTGATGGTGCTTCTATTACTTCTTCTGCGGGAGTTGGTTTCTGTCTATTCCTAAAGGAGAATCACCATCTGGATTTTGCAATAGGGATAGGATGTGGCACCAATACGAAGGCTGAACTTTTGGGTCTTTGGGCCCTCTTGAAATCTTCCCAAATGATGAGAATTCCATTGGTTAAAATATATGGTGATTCACAAATCATCATAAAATGGGCCAAAGGAGTCAATATACTCACCCCGCCAGACCTATTTCATAGGTGTCGGGATACAAAAAAGCTTACCACAAGATTCCAAGATCTTACATTTTGCCACATCTATCGTGAACACAACCGGAAGGCAGATAGTTTATCAAAAACAGCTCTCTCACTAGTTCCTGGTTATGGCTGTTTTTCGGAATATTTTGATGATAAATTGGTTAGTAGTAACTCATTTCAGTTTTTTTGAGTTACGGTTACAGAAAGGAGCATTATCTTTTGTTTTTGCTCCAATTGTGAAGCTCTTTTGATATGCAGATCTGTCCCTATTGGTTCACGATAGATTGGGCAGACTGTACTAGATCTCATATGATGAGAAAAAATTCTGATGGGAACACTTTCTATTGTCGCCAACCCCCTGGCAGAGTCTTGATGGTCTTTCTCCTTTTGAAAGGACTTTTTTTCTGTAACAGTTTCAGTGATGTAACCCATTTTGGGCGGATATATTATAATGCCCTTTGATTCTTTTTAATAAGAATATCAAGGTCACGCTTTTTTCCTCCTGAAAAAAAATATATATAGTGGCTTAATATTTTTAAGATACATTTTATATATTTTGTAAAACAAGTTGGGATGTAGAGTAGTTTTATTAATGTTTTTCTTGTTAATTAATGATGCAAAAGTATCGTTGGAGTTGATAATGAATGTAGTTTGTTTTAAGAAATAGATGATGTAGACTTATATTTGTATAAGAGGAAACTTGTTTATGTTATTGGATTACATTGGATTTAAGTGACATAAGTTTTTTTTCTATATAGTAAATTTTTGAAATTTAGTATTATGAGCAGGAGTTACATTGGGGGACATTACAGTCCATGATTGTTTAATTAATTAATCATCTTTATCATATCATAATAAGAAGAATTGTTCCAAACCTATAATCATATGGCTCAATGTTATTGTTCAATATAGTGTTATACATCAGATATCATAACCATGAAGTCACGAAATCATTCTCCATAAATTTTATACAACTACGAGTGCGCCATCAACACTAGAAAATGGGCATTGAGAGAAGATTACAAGAAGAGATAGTGGAGAAAGACAGGTGAGATGAAATAGAATTGTCGAGGGACTTGAACCTACACCAACACACCTTCATTAAGCTCTGATAAGAGGTCTGAATGGACTCTCTTTCAACCAACTTGGACAAGGATATTTCACCTTCGAAATTGGTTCAATGGCAAGGAAGGTAAACACCCACCATGCAAAGACAAGCTAAAGCTCTCCCAAATTGCAAAGATGCAAATGAAAAATTACCAAAAGCTTACCCAATTTGACTTGATTCTATCTTAATAACCTTCTTGGCCCCCTTTCCCTCCAAGAAACTTAAATTCCCACCTTTTGGTTCATTAACTCGAATTAGTGTTAATCTTGGTTGTTACATTAACCCAAGTGACAGTTGTGTTTATTTTGCTTGATCTCATTCATGAATTTCGACTTGGAATCCTTCATGAAGCTTCCTTGGGCCCCACACACCTCATGTTCTCTCTTTGGGTCTATATTTAGCGCTTACATGTCTTTATTTTCTCACCCAAAAATGACTTATTGAAAAGAAAAATTTTCAAAATGTATATATTTTTCATTCAAACTAGTTTTTAAATGTTAAAAAAATTGAAAATGTATTTTTTTCAATATTTTTTTTTTAACAGAAACTAAAAAAGGGTTTATATAAAAGCTAGCTGTGCACAGCCATGTAGTACAGTAGGGGTATTTATAAAATGTTCATGCATACCATAGGGGCTGCACATAGATCCTATCCTATCCATGAGATTTTCCAAAAAACTTCATGCAACATTTGTTCAAAACATCTAATACTGTTGGTGGTATATACCGGACATACTGATTACAAATTAAGAGACAGAAAAACATTCGGCCATAACATAAAAAACCAGAATTAAGGGTTGCCTCTATTGCGTCTTGGTTGTGCTACTGACTCCTCTTCCATAGGCTGCGCGGCTTCAGCAGTATCCCCAAATACCTTGCTGCTCTGATTCATGGCCATGAAGCGTTGGAGGTCCTCTTGTATCCTATCGACTTTGCCTATGATTTCACGGAGGTTGCTTTCATTGTCATCTATGTGGGAGTCATGATTTCTTATCTGAAGTGACGTGTAACTCACAGTTTCATTCATGCTCTTCACTTCCTTAGCCATTTCCTTGTTATCCATTACACTTATGGCAAGCGGTTCATACATTCTCCGCAAATTCTTCTTGAGGTCCATAATACCTGCATTGTCGCCTGGATGTGCCATATTGCTTGCCTGGGTTGAGATGCTGACTCTTTCCAACTGAATGAGGAGGCCTGGACTGTCAGGTTCGTTGGTTTGGCTCGTAGCCTGAGGATGAAAAATACAGAGACCGAGCGCAAGAAGCTCCTTGTGCAATTCTCCATGCCAAACCAGGGTGCCCACCGCGCCTCCCTGCCACCCCGAGCAGTGGCAGCCAAAAACCACGCCGTGGCCCCAATTACCAGAAATTGAGGGGAGACCTGAGCCACAAATGGAAGTCCATGACACTATAAGATGGCTGCAAGAACAGATGGAGAAGGTTGCAAGTGCGAGCCGCTCCTTCACTACAGATCGAATGTAAGGAAGAGCCTGCCAGGGGAGGCCTTGCAACCCCCCTTCTCCAATGCCTGAAACAATTTTCAAAAGGATACGCAGAGCTTCATGCAGCCCGAGACCGATAGGAGAATTGATATGGAGAGCCATGTTACTTGCAAGAGAAGACAAGGAGTAAAGGTGGAATGGACTTTGAGCATGCGAGGAGGTAGTGCCATTAACCCATGGCTACAGGTCTTTTAATGCTGTATCGACCGTGGGATGGAGGGAGCTGTGAACATGCCACGCGGCCAGGGGCGGAGGACTGTCTCTTAAATGAGGAGCACTGACGGGTGGCATCTCGAGAAGGAGGACAGCAGCAAGGGGGCGCTGGAGAGTGGAGTAAGGTAAGGGAGGGATAAGGAAGATGGGACGGGGGAGGGAAAAGGTTAGGGGATGGAGAGAGGCACGACTAATGAAGGGGAGAAAGGTTAAAAGGAGAAGGAGGGGAGAGGGGCCAAAAGAGAAAAAGAAGAGAAGGAGGAGAGAAGGACTAGTCGAGAGGTTGATCCTCATCTTGTGGCCATACACGAGGTTCTTTTTTAACATGAGAGGGCGTTGAATGGGGATAGACCGCGACCGCATTACGGAATATGTTTGTGAAACTATGGCAAGAGTCAACGTTTTTGTTCTTGGAGAGAGAAACTATGGCAAGAGTCAACGTTTTTGTTTATGGAATTTAGAGTTCAATACCCATACTTTTAAGGGTCACAAACTCTAATAGTGGGTTTGTAAAAGTTTTATATAGAATTTATTATGGAACTTTATGATACTATTCACTAAATTATTAAAATTTTATTATTTATTAAATTAAGAGATGATGGAATCATTGCAAATTATAATTTTTAGTCTTAAGTTGGTTAGTTAAAGTAAGAAGATTAATAATTATTTCTTATGATAACGTCCATGTTTAAAAAGAAGGCCTTGTGTTATGACTAAAATAGTAATTTAAAAGGGTCTCTGTGAAAGAGATCTTGTGGAAAAGAGAGAAATAAAAGGAAGTGGATGCACTAGGAAATTGTAACCCTTTTATTGGATAAGATAATACAAAGATTAACCATATTTTTATGGACGTATCCTTATGGATGTGGGGAACCATGCATATTGACGTTTCTCTTATATCTTATGTGTTTTTATTTCTGTAAAATGCCTTAAGTTAATGCTTTCTACATCATGTCTTTCTAACAAAATACTCTTTCCTTTAAATTGTACCCAATGAATGAGATTTGGACATGATGTCTATGGATATATGATAAGAATTTGTACACGAGAGACCATTAATGATTGTTGTTTACTAGGTGTTACTCATTTTGGATATGTGATGGTACTATGCACCATGAAATATTCTCACATAATAAGCATTTGGTTAAGTATACTTTATGTGGAAAAATACTTGGAAGTTTAAATGATCCCTTGTTTAATATTTTGATATGGTCAAAAGAGCTAAGATAATATTTAAGGTTGTGAGTATATAAAGTGGATTGGGTCACTACCATTAGTAGAGTAAATGAATTAAGAGAAGTTAATCCAATTTTGTTTGCACTTAATTTCGAAATGATGAGAATTATATTACTGATCTATAAAAAGTATATTAGTATTTTAGTGTATCAACCTAAGAACTCTACTATACATACGATTGTAAAGATGTACCCTTATTTAATTAAATGATAATCATTACATGGAAGATGTTTGAGGAACATTTTATACCCCATTTCCATGTAAATCGTAAAATGGAAGTTGGGATGTTACAATTATATTGTTTTAAAATTTAATTTTATGTTATATGTATTATATTTGTTTCATTTATGTTTTAAATTTAATTTTATAATATAGGTTTTGTATTTGTTTTTTTATGGTTTTTAAATGTTTTGATATAGGTTTTATAGTTTATTGTAAATTTTTTATTTTTATTTTTTAAGTATATTTTTTATTAAAGGACATTTATATTAATTTTCATTACTTTTATGGTGGTGAGAAAAATATCAAACTTCACAAATTTTTGATAAGATATTTTGGTAATGTTTTCATATAAGATTTTATTTTGAGAATAAATATTATGTTTTTAATATGTTTTTTTACAAATATATGGTATATTTTTGTTGAATTTATGTGAATCATCACTTTATGGAAAATAATGTTAATTAGTATCATTTTTATACATAAAATAGCTAAAAATGGTTTGAAATATCTTTAGTTTTTCAAAATTTTAACAAATTTGCCCCCAAAGATGACTTATTTAAGAGAAAAATTGAAGAAAAACTTCCAAAATGTATACATTTTTCATTCTAAGTAGCTTCTAAATGTTAAAAAAAATTGAAAATATGTATTTTTTTCCAATATAATTAGCTACTAAATGTATACATTTTTTGTAAAATTTTAAAATTTGAAAAACACATTTGTAAATAAAAAACATAGTTATTTTTATGACCAAGAAATATCAAAATTGTAAAAAAATGGCTCAAAATGAAAAATGGTGTTATACACACTTTTTGAAATAAAGGTAAAAATAGTTATTAAAATTGACTGCCATAAAAAATGAGAACAATGTCGGGTTCTCGTCAAGTTGTATAACTTGTTACTTATGGTGGAAGAAATGACATGTATGACTGCTCTACATTCATGTACTAGGGGGCTCAATCAATTCAGTTGTTCCTGTGTCATCATCTTCTCATTAAGCTCTATTATATGTGGTATATAATGTCTCTTTCTTGGATGTCCTCTTGTTCTATCATTGTAGAGAGGACTTGTAGTGCCTAAAAGTGTGCGTGCTCCACCATGTGTGTTCAATTAGTATATATGCTCAGTGAAAATGTTATTCATACACAATATGTTTCAATCGTACTTATGCTCTTGGTCATATGTTCCCTTCTACATAGTTGATACCGACTATCACGTGGCTCGAATATACTTCTATAGTGTATGTAATTCCAAGGGATGAGTGTCAAATATGTATACATGAAGGATATAATGGAATCGACTATAACTTAGCCAGTGATAATTTTAGGGGCGAAATTTAGCCCATGGGTTATTTTTAAGGGGTTTTCTCCAAAAAAGATTCGCCATTTTGCATTTTTTGAAGCCCTGTTTGGCCCAATTTTGATGGGGTAAAAGTTTTTCACCCTAAACATCGCCAAATTATTATATAAACGATATAAAATCCTTGTAAATTAAAATATCTTTTGAAAAATATCGCCAAACATTTTATAATTGCCATTTTAAGAATTGGTAAGATTCGCCAATATTTATACACTTTTAAATAAGTATGGTTCCTTAAAATCATCCCTGGGTCACTTAGCTAAGACTTTGCGTGCACGTCTTGGCTCAAATTTATGGGACATGAATTTGGGGTTATATTTTACTATGACTCTTTAATTGGTTAGTGAGACACAATTACAAAGACACTTTTTCCTGCAAGGATTTTAATGAGTTACATAATTATTATCGGTTGGGTATCAATTGCAGTCAATGAAGGAATGACTAAGAATTGCCATACATTACAATAGAAGAGGGGATCGTCTGCTTTAAAGAATCATGTTTAAACCCCTCTAGTTTTAACATAAACTCAATGACTTAATTATCTCATATTTTTACAGTAGACTCAAATTTTGACTTTAATAACAAAAAATACTTCAATTGACAATTTTTTTGTTTGACTTAACACCCAAATTATGGAATCAATCAACTCAACTAGAATTAGGCTAATTTAAGCTAAGGACTGACTGACTCTTTCTGATATATCATTTGTTAAGCCCTTAATGATGACACATTACACCATATAATGTGGCACATTACTCCCTATATTGTAGTGCATTACATAATATTTATGTAGGCCTGGGTCCATTAGTGGGTATATTAGTTGTTATTGTACACCTTTATCTCCTATATATAGGAAGGAGATATTCTTATTTTAGTCATCATGTTATCTTATCTTGTCTTGTGTACTCAATACATTGTGTAAGGAGGTTCCTCCCTTGAAGAGAATTGATATTTATATCTGTTATTCATTGTTCAGGCATGGATTACTATCTTATTTTCTATTTCTGCTATTTTTATGATATATCTGGGACTTGGTTGCATAACATTTGGTATCAGAGCTCTTTCCTCGGGACTAGTTTCTGCAAAACAAGTCATATTGGCACTTTCGCTACAATTTTTTTACACAAGGATTCATATATCTAGGTTAAAAACTCACTTCCAAAACAACCTAAAATATCTCCATTCCTAAATTCAGATCTTGATCCATTATAGTTTCGGAGATAATTGTGGAAGAAGCTAAGGTTTTTTACTAGTCCTACAGCTAGTATAAAATAGGTGTTCTTGGGAAAAAGGTCATAACTAAGGCATCTGAGATCCAAATTGAGTTAGACCAGTTGAACCTGAAAGAATAAGACCATGGTATCTATGGTAGAAGTTTCAACTATAGAAACAAAATAGTGGACATGTGGCATACATACAAGTACGTTCTTCCGGATAGGCCAAAATAAGAAGATTTGGTATATTTGAAATAACCCTTTTTTTGGATCATCCAAATTAGTTCAGAACTGTGGAATTATAAATAGGACATATCAAGGTACCACATGCCAAATTTTCAGACTCAGAAGAGTTGAAATTCAAATTTTACCTTAGTTACAAGTCGACCCTAAAACAATATTCCAACCAGGGTTTGAAAAAGGTACAACATCTAGCATTTGAATAGATTTTAGTAGAAGGATCTATTTGTGGTAAACCCTAGAGTGTGATATTGTTCAAAATTCCACAAAAAGGAAGTTGAAAGAATCACACTCCACTCAAACCCCCAGAGGATTCATCCTCGACATACAAGGAAATGGAAGACATTTCTTTTAGAGTGTCCAAGTTGGAAGATATGATTAAGGAAATGTGAAAATTGATGACTTAGCTAAATTGGAAAAGAAGATGGATACTAAAGAGGATCTCAAAGGGATGGCTATTAAAGAATATCTTCAAGACTTGGAGGAGTTTATGAAGGATATAAAACATAACTTTATTCCTCAATTATCTACTCAAGAATAGGATAAGGAGGAAAAGGATGACTTATTCCAGTCACGTCTAGAGAAAATTGAAAAACAATTGGAGAGTAGGAAGTTGGAGTCCTCAAAAGTTGATGACTCACTACAACATCATGGGTTCAATTCAGGTCCAAGAAACTACTTTACCCCCAAGATTGGCATCATAAAGTTTGATGGCAAGGATCCAATCACGTGGTTTTTCAAATGGAGCAATTATTTGATCTACACCAGGTTCCCACTATGCAAAAGGTAGCTATTGAATCCTTGTATTTAGAACCTGATCAATTTGTATGCTACCAATGGCTTTGGGACAATAAAAAGGAGTCTATTATCTCTTGGTCTATATTCACAAAAGAATTGATTGCACATTATGGGGATATAAATATCAACACCTTCTTCAGCTAGTTGGTAAATCTCAAGCAAAAAGGTTCAATTACAGAGCACATCAAGCAATTTTAGCAGCTAATTCTTAGAGTCAAGAATATTTCAGAATATAATTTGTATGATATCTTTATTGAAAACTTGAAACATAACATTCAACATGAGGTGCGTCTCTTTGAACCATCATCTCTAAAGAAGGCTTTCATGATGGCAAGGAAGGTTGAAAATAGAAATATGACAATGACTACTAGAAAGGCCTTCTCCAACACATATAGAGAAAATAATGTTCCTTCTTCTAAGCCACCACAAAGGTTGGCACCCTAACAACTAGATGAAAGAAGAGCAAAAGGATTATGCTTTAATTGTGACAACAAGTATAGTAAGGAACATAAGTGCAACGAGAAGATATTATTCTACATAGATTGTGAAGAGGAAGAACCAAAATAAGAGGAAGCATCTCAAGAAGAGGCTACTTCAAAAGAAATTACCCCCACCATATCTTGTCATGCATTGGATGGAACTATCACTCCTCAAACTCTCAAAATAGAAGGATACATAAAAAATAAGAAGGTAACAATGTTTATTGATTATGGTAGTACTCATAATTTCATTCACTATAAATTAGGCAGAGTTCTTAATTTATTTGTTTATCCAGCACCAGAGTTTCAAGTAATGATTGCAGATGGAGGAACTAAAAATTGCTTAGGGAAATGCCATAATATCAATATGTCTATGGGGGAATATGTATTGAATAGTCCAATGATTGTTATCCCAATGGGGGTGTTGATGTTGTCTTAGGTGTCCAATGGCTACAATCATTGGGAACAATGGATTTTAATTTTTTTTTTAAATCATGAAATTTTCATGGGAAGGTAAAGAATATGAGTTAAATGGTATCACAGGAAAACCAAGCAAGGTGATAAGATCTAATGGTATGACACAGTTATTAAAAAAGGGACATCAAGGTGTAGTTGCACAATTATACTCATTAGATGTTCAAACCTCAAAGTTCCCTATCTCCTAGGATCTCCAAAGGGTCATTAATAAGCATTCCAAGGTATTTGAATATATTCCCAAAGGTATTCCACCTATTCGTGACTTTGATCATTCTATCCACTTAATTCTAGGAATTGTTCCTCCTAACATCAGACCTTGCCGATATCCCTATAGCTAAAAGAGTGAAATTGAGCGTATGGTAGCTGAAATGTTAAAGGATGGCATAATTAGGCCTATCCAAACTTCTTACTTTGCACCACTGGTAATGTCACCCAAGCCATATGGATCATGGCATATGTGTCCTAATTATAGAGATCTCAACAAGATCACCATTAAAGATAAGTTTCCAATTCCCGTCATTGATGAATTGGTAGACGAATTACATGGAGTAGTTGTCTTCACAAAGTTGGATATTTGTTTTAGGTATCATCAGATTCGAATGAAGGATGAAGACATCCAAAAAACAACATTCAAAACTCATGAAGGTCACTATGAATTTTTGGTCATGCCATTTGGTCTAACAAATGCACCTTCCACATTTCAAGGTTTGATGAATTCTATTTTCAAGCCTTTCCTTAGAAAATTTGTGTTGGTATTATTTGATGATATACTAATCGATAACAAGTTTTGGGAAAAACGTGTTCAACATGTTGACATGGTACTACAACTACTAAAGGAGAAAGAATTGTATGCAAAACCCTCAATATTTTTATTTGGGATAAAGGAGGTAAAGTATTTGGGTCATATCGTATCTCATGAAAGTGTCAAGGTAGACCCTAAAAAAAATTAAATCCATGATGGACGGGCCGATTCCCAAAATCCTGAAGTATCTTCGAGGATTCTTAGGTCTGACAGGGTAGTAACGCAAGTTTGTTCATAACTATGGAAGAATAGCAGCTCCCTAATAGCGTCACTGAAGAAATATGCATTTTCTTGGAATCCAAAGGAAACTCAAGCCTTTCAACAACTCAAAGAGGCCATGTGTAAAGATCTTGTTTTGGTGACACCAGACTTCACAAAACCTTTATTGTGGAATGTGATGCTTCAAGAAATGGAATTGGAACTGTACTAATGCAAGAAGGCCACCCTATTTCCTTCACAAGTCATCCAATCAAGGGAAAGAACTTAAAAAATCCCATTTATGAGAAGGAAATGTTGGAAATACTACATGCCTTGAATCAATGCCGCCCCTACCTTATAGGGAGACATTTCAAGGTTAAAAATGATCATGATAGCCTTAAATACTTATTGGAACAAAAGCTATCTTCAAAAGAGCAACAAAAATGGGTAACAAAGATGTTGGGATATGACTTTGAAATCATCTACAAAAAAGGGGAAACAAATTGTTGTCGCAGATGCACTCTCCAAGAAAGATGAGGATGTTGAAGAATTACTCTATGCTATTTCAATCGTCAAACCAGATTGGATAGTTGAAGCAATGGACGGATGGAAAAATGTCAAAAAATATCGACATTTATTTAAAAGCTGCAGGAGGATCCCAATTCCTCAAATACATTTAGGTGGAAAGATGACTTGTTATGGTACAAGGATCGCTTATATATTGGTAAAAGTTCCCGTCTCAAGCAAAAGCTACTTTTTGAATTCCACTCTTCACCACCGAGGAGGGCAATCAAGTTTCTTAAAAACCTACCACAAGGTAAAGACATATAGTTTTGGGGATGGTCTTAAAACTGACATTCAAAAATTTGTGACAGAATATTTGGTTTTCGAACAAAATAAAGTGGAAACAATTAAGACCCATGGTCTCCTACAACCACTTTCCATTCCAAGCCAAATATGGACAGAGGTCTTGATGGATTTTATCATAGGTATACCAAAGTCTGAAGAAAAGAGTGTCATCATGGTGGTTGTGGAAAGAGTGCCATCATGGTGGTTGTTGATAGACTTACTAAATACGCACACTTCTGTGCACTATCTCACCCCTTAAAAGCAAGCACAGTCACGAATTATTTTATGGATACAGTACAAAAACTACATGGTACTCCAAATATTATAGTAAGTGACAGAGATGCCATTTTCATTGGAAATATTTGGATTGAATTATTTTCTTGGTTGGGTACTCAACTGGATGATAGCTCATCTTATCACACTCAATCTGATGGACAAACAGATATAGTAAACAAATTTTTGGAAGGGTATCTTCGATGTTTTGCAGCTGATAAACAGACAGAATGGGTTAAGTGGTTACCCTTGGAATAATGGCGGTATAACACTTCCTTCCATACATCATAAAAAATGACCCCATTTATGGAACTTTATGGATATCATCCACCATCCATCACATCTTCACTAAGAGACTGCTCTCACAACAGGATTTGAACCCAAAATCCGACGACCTCTGACATAAAGTACTTTTTTGTCTGTTTGAAATGATGAAAAGTACTGTACCTTTCTATTTCTTTAAGCATCATCGAATTTTCGACGTCCTTACTTTAGGTTTTTTTATGACACTTTGCAACACTATGTCGTCAGAAATGTGACGGATGTGTGTCGAATTTGCGACGACACTTGAAGGATGAGTCGTCAGATATCCGATAATAGTGTGTCGAATTTTCGATGACACTTGGAGTATGAGTCGTCATATTTTTGACGTCATTGGGCCATTTTTTGAAACAATATAAAGACATATTTCAAATAGTTTAAACCCATATTTTCAATGGTAACTAGTTTCATATCGTCGGATATTCGACGACTGACGAATTATAAATATAAACATTTTTAAACATTCCGACATGTTTTCTATAGAAGCGACGGATGGTTTGCGGAAATTATTTATTCCTCGACGGACGGTTTGAGGAATTGTTTTATTCTTCAACGAGCGATTGCGGGAATTTGGTTTTCTTCGACAGACAATTTGCGGGAATTTTTTTATTCTTCAACAAACCTCCGTTTGAGAAAATTGTGATGCGTGGAACTTGAATTTTTAAGATTGTCGATAGTATTCATTCATGAAGTTTGTGACAAACTGTAAAATAGAAATATTCCTGATCCAAACTAACACAATCGACAATTGCTTGCTAGACTATGGGATGCAGTGAAACGAAGGGGTGATGGAAAATGTTATTGTCCATGTACTCAATGTAGGGGATTTAAGAGGGAGAAGAATATTGATTTCAATAGCCACAAAACATTGCAGGGAACATGGACACGCTGAGGGGAGGAATGAATATCGTCCATCTGTAGGTTTAGCATTATAAAGTTTTTTATATTCTTTGCTTTGGTAATTGTATGTATTATTTTAATATTTCCTATATTAAATTATATCTATTTATGTTTTCATGTATTTATATAGGAAATACACCCTATGACATATCATCTAGAGGAAGTGCTTTCAGAACAAGTTCCGGATTAGGATCATGGAGCATCTATGTTTAATGGAGAACAAGTGAATGATCATATTGAACCAGATGATCATACTGATAATGTAGTTGAAGATGATGGTACAAATACATTGATCCATGATTCATTTAATGTTATAATGGATGACGACGATGGCGATGATAATGAAAATATTGATGACTTTGATGATGTTCACGATATACCTCTTCTCGATAAGGGAAATGAACCCCTTTTATGAAGGCTCCAAAACAAGTCTTCTCTCTGTTGTATTGTTGATAATGAACTTGAAGGTTATGAATGGTCTTTCAAACATATCAATCACTCGGATGCTAAGGTATGTAAAATAATCCATCACATATATACCATCATGATAAAGTTTATATGTATTCCTCTAATAATTGTATTGTTAACTCATTATCGATCATCATATAGATGAAGTGTGTTTGATTAATATTATTTATTTATTACATTAACTATATTTTTTTATGTAGCTTGATAGCTGAATTTTTGTTACCACCATCAAATATTTTACCTCGCACATATCGAGATTTATCTTCCATCATGAAAGAGATTGGAATGCATTATCAAGCAATTCATGCATGCCCCGATGACCATGTTATATATTATAATCAGCATGAATTTGCAACAGAATGTCTGGAATGTCATATAAGTAGACATCAAACATATCAAGTAACAAAAAAGGTGCCTCACAAGGTTCTTCGTTATATTCCCATCATTGTACGTTTGCAACGACTGTTCAGGTGCAATAACATAGTGCAATTTATGGATTACCATGCCAGGAACATAAGTCAAGATGACATTATTCGAATGCCTGCAGATGGTTCTGCTTTTAGGGATATGGAGGAAAAGTGTCCTCACTTTAAAGAAGAACCACACAATCTTAGGATTTCTTTGGCAATAGATGGTGTTAATCCATTTTCACAGATGAAATCCATTTACACGGTGTGACCTATTTTTGCTATCAACAATAACATTCCTCCATGGTTGTCAATAAAGAGGGAGAAAATAATGTTGTCAATGATTATTCCAGGTATTTTGTGTCTACAACTGTTTTATTTCTAAAGTAGTTGTGGCATCTCATTTGTCGTATTATGTTTCCTAATTTCATTTGTATATTTTTTATTTTACTCTTGTGCATGGTTTATATATCTTAATGGTTCTCATAATTATAAATTTTATATGTACTTCAAATCAATCAAGTAAGTTCCAAGTCAAAGATATGAATGTATATATTGAACCTCTTATAGCTGAGCTACTAAATTTATGGAATGGCATCACTATGTATGATGTATCTAGACCAATATGGCAAAGGCAATTTCAATTCCATGCAATAGTTGTATGGACAATACACGATGCCCCTCGGTTAACCCAATTTTGTGGTTTGCCTTTTTAAGTTCCACTTTAATTGAATTTAATTATATGAAGTAGTTAATATAGTTTATAAATAATTATAATTGACATAGACATTGCATATCTATATATTGTATGTCTTCAGATAAAGGATAAATTTGTATGTCTAGTTTGTGGTCCTAAGATAAAATCTCGTCGCTCAAAAAGCTTAAGAAAGGAGGTGTTTGATGAGTATAGGAATTTCCTCTCTAAGAATCATAGGTTTAGAACAACCAAAAAAAATATTTTCAATGGGAAGCATGAGACTGCATTAAAACCACGGTGAATGACACCTCACCTTTGGAAGATACAATACAATAGAAATCATCAAGCTGGTATGTATGGATCATCGTATATGAATTGTTATGTATTTTAATTTTATTGTGAGTTGTTTACTATAGTGGCCATATTTGATTTATGATGTAATTTATTTATAAACGAATATTCATGATGTCCATCGTGATCATGAAGACATTAATGGGCTTCCATGAGGAATTAAAAGTTATCCTATACAATTCAACAGGTTGCCCTACTATGAGCACCTACAAATTGCTCATTTGTGTTAGAATTTTAACATTAAGCTAGCATTATATTAGGATCTTTAACTGAGAAAATAACAAGCACAGTAATCAAATAGAAGAGACAATGAACACAGTGTTTTTCCTCGGGGAAACCATAAATGGATAAAACCTCGCAACTTCCTCAGAGATAGAATCAGCACCAAAAGTAAAACCCAAAACAGTAAGATGATCTCCCGACAGCAGTAACCTTCTTTCTTCCTAGCCCCAGTGTCTTCTTCTTTCTCAACTATGTGCTACAACTGAGTGTGAGTGAGTGTGTGATAAATAGAGAGTCTAGCTCTCTATTTATACTAATTCCTAACTTGACTAAACCCTACTAGGGATGACTTCACTGTGTGAGTCTAACAACCCTAGTGCCTCGAAACTGCGGGGGCTTTAACCCTTGAACAATAGGAGGGTTACCCACATTGACTTGACATGACTTGTTTACATTATAGAAACTCCCGATAGGAACATCAGGGCATGACATGACTCAAATATATTACAGACACATCTCGGAATAAACTTCGGGGTACAATACATAAGAAATACAAGTGAATACATTCTGAAGTTACAATTACATCAACACTCCCTCTTAACTAGGAAGGTATTCTCTCGACACAATTTATCAGCACAAGTCTTCTTCTCTGTATCATCTGTATCATCATCGAGTCCTCGTCATCTTCACCTTTAAGTCATCTCTATCTTCAAGTCATCCAGGGATGATTTTAGGGGTGAATTATAGCCCAATGGCGAATTTTAAGGGTTACCGAAAAAAAAGTGGGTGAATTTTTATATTAAAATGTTATTATTTTATTTAATATATTCGCCCATTATTTATTTTG
>LPNX010097028.1:0-27368 GCA_001517045.1 Pseudotsuga menziesii | reverse complement strand
TAATTTAAGGGAATAGTTTGAGGGATATGTAAGATGAAATAAGAAGGAGATTATCAACTTCAATGTTCATAGGAGGTTACATTTATTTAGCTATACTTATGTTAGTGTGTTTTTTATGTTAGTGTGTTTTTCTCATTTAGCGTTAAAAGCCCAGGGGTTTATGTTAGCTTTAAAAATAATTTAAGGGAATAGTTTGAGGGATATGTAAGATGAAATAAGAAGGAGATTATCAACTTCAATGTTCATAGGAGGTTACATTTATTTAGCTATACTTATGTTAGTGTGTTTTTTATGTTAGTGTGTTTTTCTCATTTAGCGTTAAAAGCCCAGGGGTTTATGTTAGCTTTGACTTGTTCCAAGGGAAAATTGTAGTTACATGCAAATCACATATATTTTTGGAAAGGTTGGATAATAATATGGTTAAGAGTGTGATTTAGGTATACAAATTTTATTTTAACATGAACAAAAAAAACTGCATAGTTGTATTTTTACATGAGATAATCTCTACCATATGATGATAAAACTCATAAAGCCATTGTTTTAAATGAAATTATGATCTAATTGAGATGGTTGATTCACCTATTTGATTAAAGTAACTTTTCAAAAGGGAGTTGTAGGTATTGAATATGGAATAAGATTGAATTTACAATTGGCAAAAGGAGATCCTAATAGGGATTTGAATGCTTATACAATATTCCTTCATCATATCAATTTAATATAGTCGGATCTATGTGAACAAACTAAGACTTTGGAGAGCTCACGGGGCATAGAATAGACAGTGAATGGGTGTATTGTTAAGGTACTCCTTGCGTAAGGTCACCGGTTCAAAACTTTATGGGTGCTTACTTACAAAAAAAAACTAAGGCTTTAGAGGATCAGACTCATTGCACTAATTATATTTCTTGGTTGAGCATGGGGAACATAAAGTCTTATCAAGTCTTGTTAGGTATTGTTGTAGATAATTTACAAATAATTTAAACACATCGAACACAAATTAAAGGTTTACAATGCACATTAACAACAAATTGTGCCTCCTGAGAAAGTCATGTTCTCTGGGCTTATGGAACATACTCTCTTGTCAACATGATGGATCTGATTCATGCCCTTCTTCTTTTGTTGATATTTCATATTGCATGTACCTTGCAACAATATTATTGTTGGATGTTCCATCTAGGAGCCTAGAACAAGTGCATGCAATACATTTACTAGCTAATACTTTTAAGTGTTTATTCCTTATCACATATTAATTGTATAGAGGGAAGAGTGTGACATATTTATGGTTTCATGGATTTTGGAATTGTTGTTAAATATTGACTTCAAATAATAGTTACTCTGATGTAATATGCCAAATTAGTGCCTTCGTCATATTATGTTGCTCTTTCATATCATTTGGTGTTTGTTTGAACTAGATATCTTGCTTTCATATCTCATCTTTATTTTTCAAATCCTAATTAAGCTTTGTAGACCTTGTCATGAATAATTGGTGAAATATGTTCATTTACATGTATTAAACATTTTTTTTCCACTCGGTAGATGTAAAATATCACACTTGAAATTGAAGTTCTATTCAATATTTTAGGGTTCATCTAAAGTAAATGCTAAATTAGTTGCTCTATTCTCATTTCATAATTTTTTAAAATTCTATCAAATATAAGAGAATTGTTATTTCCCTTTAGCATTGTTGTTTATTGCTTTGCTTTTTGTTTTTTTTCTTCTTTTTCGGCAACACTTCTATATTTGTTAATATACATATTGCTAAGAATTTTACTACAAAATTTCTAAGTCGAAGAAGGGGTCGTAAGCCTATTCCAATCCCCATCCTCATTGAAGAACCTACACTAGTTATTTATAGTTAGTTGGTGTTATCGAAATGGATATTGCATGTATATGCATATGAATATTCAATTCTTCTCCTCTATGACCATCATGTCTTCCATTTCTAGCTTTCTCAAACATTACTTTTATCAATGGTAGTAATAGTGAGTGACTGGGTTCAATTCTCAATCGTAGCAAGTTTTAGTGTAGGGCGTAGGAGGTTGTGGTTAGTAAGACGAAAAGATAACACTTCATTTTTATTCATTTTATGGTGATTAAATTTGAATTTTTCATAAGTAAATAAATAAATGTAATTTTTTATATGGTTCTATTGTTTTGCATGATGTTTAACATTCAATCGACTTATAAAAATGAAATCATGTTGCCATCACATATTTTCGAATTATCCACATCATATGAATCGAGTGAAATCATGTTGCCATCACATATTTTCGGATTATCCACATCACATGAATCGACGTTTCATATCCAAAACATAATCCATCGTTAAAAAGAAGAATTGGATGAGGCAAAAGGAGCAAGCCTTAATTAATAAAAGGAGTGGAAAACCTAAACCTTGAAATTAAGAGAAAATCAGCTATTAACAAAAAATAAATATAAAACTTTAATTGAAAGATTAAAAAATTATATATTTAAAACTTAAAAATCTTAACATATATTTTAATTAAAAACTTAACAGAAATCTTAATCAAAGTCATTTAATATTAAAATAAATTAAAAATCTAATTAGTAAAAATAATTCTTAAATAAAGAAAAAACAATTAACCATCAAAATAAAGAATTAAAACATATGAAAATGACCCAAAAAACATATGAAAGAATTTAAAACAAGGCCAAAAACAAACAAGGAAGAGACTTAGGAAAAGAAAGGAGATAAAATAATAAAATGAAAAGACATAAAAATATGAAAAGACGGAGGGGAAAGAGAAAAGGAAAATGAAGTGGATAAAGGAATAAGGTCTAAATTAAAAATTTTAAATTAAAAAGAATAAAAAAAATTTAAAAAAAAATCAAAATTAGAAGAAAAAAAACATACAAAAACACTCTCACCTTACCTAGTTATGTGTTTGTTGATAACAATGAGCTAAAAAATTCAAACAAAGAAGAAAACAAAAATATTAGAAAATAGAAGACACCTTAATTTACTTAGTTGTGTTTCTTGATAACATAGAGCTAAAAGATCTCAAACTAAAAAGAGAACATAAATATTAGAGAATAGAAGAGGCTTTAATTTTATTTAGCTATGTGTTGGTTGATAATTGTATCAAGAGAAGCGACGTGCTCTCCAACTCAGTATGGGGAGATCCCGGTACGTTGCTAGCCGACATAAATAAAATTATTAAAAAAAATGAAAAATATAAATTACATATCTACTTAAATAAAATAACAAAAAATTAAACTAACATAGATCCATTCTAAACCCAGATCTATCAAGTACTAAAAGAGATTCAAATGGTAAAAAAATGTACACCTAAAAAACTGGATTCCTCTTAGTGCTTAATAGATCCAGATTTAAAGTAGCTCTACACTAATAAGAAACCAATGCACACTAATCTCCAAAACCCATCACTATTCAAATTATCAGGATGCTTCAATATATCTAGTGCTTCTTTAATTCAAGGCTTGTTTTTTGTTTTTTTTCATAACATTTGGTTTTTTTTTGTTAATTAGTTTTGGATTTTTTTCTTTATTTAATAATATTTTAATTAATTGAACCAGGTTAATCTTCTTATATTGAATAATTTTAATTAAAATTTATAATAAGTTTTTAAGTTTTACTATATAAATTTTTTTAAAACTTTTGGCTAGGGTTTTGGCATTTAATTGTGTCATGAGTCAATCGTCTCATCATTTCGAGGCTTAGATATTATGCCTCTATTGTATTAATTAAGGCTTACTTCTTTCTCCTCATGTGATTATTTGTGTTAATGATGAATCATGTTTTGGATCTAGAACGTTCACTTAAATGTATAAAATGGATTCGTGATTAAACCTTATACAAATTATCTTTAATTTGAATTATATTTTCTTTCTAAGTTGGTTATTATATAATTTCCCTTGTGACACATCTTCAGCGTTTAAGAAAATTGAATATGTTCATTTTTATAATTCTTGTAACTTGAATATTTGGTATGTATCATCTTCATTGCATGTCACTCTCGAGACTAGGGAAGACTATTACCCTAGAGAGGATAAATGAGTATAAACCTATGTCCTTTACCTTAGTTCCATTACTTATTGTCAAACCATAGTCTAACTCACCCAACCTTTGTCACTAGAATGATGTATTTGTAGGATAATCGAGGGAAAGACCTTTGTTTGAAATCTTCTTCTCAACCCCTAAATTTAAAACATGGAGACTTGAGATGATAACTGTGAAAATATTGTACTTGTGGCATGGCATATAGAGAAAATTGAAAAGCTATCATACTGTAGAAATTAACAAATTAGAGTTTATATCAAGACACCTTGTTTGTCAAGCCCCGAAAATGTTTGAGAAGGGAAACTTTCCATTCTAGTGGTGCTATCAAAGTATTCATTGAGTGAATTGCTAAGGCACCAATTAAATGAATAATGTTTTTGTGAGTTATTTATTAATCACCATATAGAGATTTAATTTTCTAATTTTTCCATTTATATGATTAGCTACTACATAGTATTGCATGTTGATTGAATCACTTTCTTTTATTATTTTGAGCTATTAAATGGTAGTAGATTTATGTCTTGTTAGGTTGTGTACCATATGTTAGGGTTAAGAAAAAAATTCCAAGGATTTTGTTCACTAGTATTAAAAGGGCCTATTGCTAAACACCTAGCAACTGAAAATTACAAAAAAGAGATTTGCAGGTGACCAATGCATGGATTCATGAATAATTAAAACTGACATAGGAGGCAATGTCTTACATTTTTCAAATATGGGTTGAGCCCCTAAATAGTAGCCTAAAACTAGAACACATATGAAAAACATAAAAACTAAGAAGAAAATTGATTCCCTACTGGTTCTAAGTTGATGCAAGAAGCGGTTAATTGTCTCCTTCCATTGGCATGTCCTCATACTACTCTATGATATTTCCAAGGTTCCTTGAAGCTACCGAAGTTGCATTGCTACGTTTCAAGTTTGCTTCAATAGATTGCAAGCGAACGTCGAGGTCCTCTTCCAACCACACCATTTTACCACCTTGTTCATCCATAATTCCTTTCATCTCTTGAACTATGTTCTATGTTGTGAATTTCCACAAGTTAGGCTTGGTGGTTTCCCGAAACATGAGAAATCACCCACTGGAGGCCAACCACCTCTTCCTTGAAGTCCCTTACAAACCATCTCAGCTCCATTATGTCACACACCAAACACTGATTGCAGTCCATATCCTCCCAGAAGGGAGTCTTGTTTGTACCCTGGGGTAGCTTGAGGTGAAATCCCAAGAAAAGGGTGCCCCCCTTCTCCCTCCACCATGCTTGCAACCTCTCCATCGATGCCCACCAATGCTAGCAGGAGTGATGAATATAACTGCAAGTTGTGTCGGTCATTCCAGATGTACCAAATCTCGCTTTCATCTAGTAGAAGAGAGACACTAGAGAGAAGAATAGTGTCTCCCTATTAGATTTTGATAGCTGTAAAACCAAGATCACTAGAAGAAAGACAAAGCACAAAAACAATATGTGGATTTTGTTTAACCAGGATCGTTTTAAATCATCCCCAACCATAGAAAACTTGATGTCACCCACGAGATCAGACCTTCCAATAGAGATCGATCTACATCCAGGTAGTAGTAGCATGGCCCCTCGAGAAATAAGAGAGAAGTTCTTCTATGCTAGAAACTCAAAAAACACTCCTCCTATATGAAGTAGTGAACCTCCTTACGCTGGAGCGAAATATCTTGAGTGATGTTTCAAATGAGGAGGGTTGCCTCCTATTTATACTAATTTTCCAAGTGATTTTTTACTGGGGATGACTTGACTAGGGCAATTTTTCCTATTGTTTGGGGAAGAATACCCGTTGGGACGACATGTCTTGGGAGAATACAAAAGTTCCATTTTATAAATATTTTCTTTGTGTGATTTTACCACAAGGTTTACATTAATCCTTTCAAGGGTTTTACCTAATCAACTACATTTATATCTACTCCCGTAATGAATAAGAATAACTTCTGAAGTTGCATTATTTCCAACACTCCCTCCCAACAAGGAAGGTATTCTTCGGACATGGTATTCTAATTCTATTCTTCCTTGGGTCAACCTATTCTTCGAAGAGTCCATCATCCCATTCCATCGGGAATACATTATCAATGCTATGTGCCTAAGCTCAACCCATTGCTTTGGGGAACATACACAACCACAGTCCTAGTAACTGACCAGGTACCTCTTGGTAACATACCAACTGCCTCAGTCCTAAGACTGCATCTGGTGCCTCAGCTTAACCCATTCCTTCAGGGAACATGCACTAGTATCTCCCATCACCTTACCCGATGTCTAAGATATCAACCGAAATACAATCTCCCCATCATCTAAATATGATGTCCATGAGATCAACTAAAATACAATCTCCCCATCATGTGAATATAATGTCCAAGATATCTCCCAATTCTACTGAGTGTTTGGGAGTGTGTGTTGGTCTCGCCATCCTATCTGGACATCATGACCATATACTACTTGTTCATCTCTATTACCGATGGGATTTCTCCCATACCAAGATGAGAAGCAAGGTGAGCAGAGGCCACGAGTGTACACGACCATCTACTACTAGTTCATCTCAAGGGTTGGTGGCGTTCTTCAAAATACCAGGTTGAGAACCTAAAAAAGTAGTGGTAACTAGTGCACATTACCATCTGCTACTTTCCCATCTCACAATCATCTACAACCATCAATCTCAATCATCTCTATACATACACAGTTTTAGTCCATTGAGAGTTGTCATCATATATATGATACACTCTATCCATCAGTAGATCTATCAGCTCTGAAACTCTACACAATCTGTCAGATAGTACATCAATCAACATCTCATCTTCTATGAGTTTTTCTCTACCTGAGAACTAGGACATGCTTTACACAACCATCTACTACCACTTCATCTCAAGTGTTGGTGGGAATTCTTCTACACCAAGTTGAGAACTAGGGTTGGTGGGAATTCTCCAAAACACTAGGTTAAGAACCTGGACAAATAGAGGTCACCAGTGTACATGACCATATACTACCAGTTAATCTCAAGTGCTGGTGGGAATAATCCAAAACACCATATTGAGAATCAAAAGATACAGTGGTTAGCTATTCACACGACCGTCTATTTTCGACTCGTCTCAAGATGCCGATGGGATTTCTCCCATACCAATATGAGAACCAGGGAAAGCATAGGCCACTAGTGTACATGACCATCTACTACTAATTCATCTCAAGTGCTGGTGGGAATACTCCAAAAAACCATATTGAGAATCTTAACATATAGTGGTCATCAGTGCACACGACCATCTGCTACCTGCTCGTTCCACAATGTCAATGGGATTTCTCCCATGCTAGGATGAGATTCAGAACGATTAGAGGCACTAATGTGAAATCGTCATAGATGTTAGTCTCAAATTTTCCTCTCCACGAGTGATGCATTTTCTTCTACTCCAAGTCTTTTGCAAAAGTGTTCAAACTTTGTCCTAAGAAGAGGCTTGGCAAGAACATATGCAGTTTGGTCATCTGTCAGAATATACTGTAACTCTACTGCACCCTTCTGCACAATATCACAAATGTAGTGATATCGGATCTCTATATGCTTCGTCTTTCCATGAAATACACGATTCACTCACATCTTAATACGACTCTGGTAATTGTCACAGTGAATCACAGTTGGTCTTGGAATCTGACCAAACAATCCTTTAAGGAGTTTTTGAATCCATACTACTTCTCAACTTGTTGTACTGTCAACCATATACTCGTCCTCTATGATTCTAAGTGCTATTGAGGTATGCTTCCTATTGCACAAGGAAATCACTACAAAGCCCAAATTGAAGCAACATCTAGAATTACTCTTCCTCTCTGCAACACACCCGACCCAATCTAAGTAAGAAAATACTTGCAATTTCAAGTCACATCCTGAAGCATATCTCAGACCATATCCCACAATTCCACGTAAATATCTAAGAACATATTTTACAGTAACCCAGTGAATCTGCCTGCAATCACTCATAAACTGGTTGAGAGTATTCACAACAAAACATTAATCTGATCGGGTGTTCGTTAGATACATCATAGATCCAATCAATTGGCAATACATGATGGGATCAATCATATCATAATTTGAAGTTGATTCCTTTAGCTTATTGAAGTTTGCATCCATCAAAGTAGCCATGGACTTGCAGTCCAACATCTCAAATCTCTTCAAAATATCAATGTTGTATTTTCCTTGAATTTAGAAATTTTCCTTCTACCTCTACCATACTTATTGTAACGTCCCCGACCCTCTGACCAGAGAAGAGGACGCTACCGCTGCTGCTATCTACCCAGGTAACTAGCCCCATGAACATACAGTGATAAATGTTGAAATGCATTGAAGTAAAAAAGATGCATAGATGCATAACTATTCATCATACAGCGGAAGCAACTACATTGCATTCAATCATTTAGCATGTTCATCATTTTCATTAAACATTAAATACAATTACATAGACGAATTAGACAAGAATACTTATCTGCGAATGAATCTTCCTTCAACCAGTTATGCTGCTGCAACGTTCCACCCAACCATAGGCCAGTGTGTTCCTTAATCTCTCAGCAAAACCTCCACCCCCGAGTTGGGCATGATTCCCCAAGGAAAAAATGAAACTAAGTAGGATCACACATAGCCAAGGATACCACAAAATTCAGCCAAATCAACGAGTTGGGTTTATCAGGTTATCAAGAGATGGAAGCACTGCCTGCTAAGCTAGTGGGCTCACTGAAGAGCTAAGGATGCTTATACCAGAACTAGCTTGACTCCTAATACATCCACACACACCCAACACAGGGGATCATTCCTTTCTCTGCTGCACAGTCCCTCGGGACATGACTTCCCTTCCAGTGCTATTCAAGGGTGTAGAGAAGAGAGTCATTCCTCTAGATCTATCTATGAGGCTCCTACACAACACTAGGTTTGTCAAGCAGACTCCTTTCCACTCTTACCTAGCCCAAAGGCCAATTGCATACACATCAATATACACAACTTCTAGGTTTGGGAAAACAGTTCAGCCACAAAATCAATAGCCACGGTGGGTGAAAACAACCCAATAACAACAACCTAAATCCTAGGTACGTTTTGGCCCTAACGTGGCCAAAAACGAAATCAATACGCAATATTTACAGATAGGAAACCCAAAAAATGGATTTATAGATGGACAAAAACACCAAGGAGAGAAATATGATCTCAACAATCGTTTAATGACTTCCTAGGGCCAAAATCAACCTCTGCAAAAACCCAATTCATGTTTTTTTATTTCTGAAGACATCTATGGCAATACGGGAGCCCAAAACAACTATTATGAAACCTAAAAACGGATTTCTAGCTTCTTGGCCACTCAACTAGGTAAAAACAATTCCCAGCCATGGAAGAATCCATGAAAATGCAGTAAAAATGTAAATCTCTCTTGCCCACATACAATTAAATGCCAAAACGAATTCTGGGCATGCAAAAATGAGGAAAATGAGCAAAAACGTGAATGATAACACATAGGAAACCTCACCTGCATGAAGGAAGCTAACATGAAGGAGAATGGGTGAGGGAAATGGAAGTAATGGGTGAGTAATGGCTTGGGCATGTATTCCCAAGCATTTACTTGCCCCACAAGTTAGAAAAACGTTTTCCAAAATCTGATGACTTCTTCCATTTGAATTTCTGACTGCCATACTCTTCCCCATTCCCATGCATTAACTAACTCAACCATATTTTGGAAGAATTAAATGGTTGGGCACAAACGACAAAATGGGTAGTTGAGGGTTTGATGGGTTCTCCCTTTGACATTTGGATTTTCCCCATTGGCCCCGAAGGTTAAATATTTCCCCCTCCTTATCTTTAGGAAAATCATGCCCCTGTCTCATTATTTGTTGCATAGACATAGTTGGTTGTGGGTTTTAAATTAAGTTGCATATTTACATGATGCCCAAAAATTATAATGTGCAGGCTAGCACGAAATATACCTTCGACAATGATTTTAATTGCCAGAACATAAAACGATAAATCGATGGTGGGCCTTTTTCCTTTAGCTCCACACCATGATTAATTATAATATATACATCATATACATTTTAATGCAAATGGGGTCAAAATCGTGGTGTTACATTTATAGTCCCAAGAAGTAATGCACCAATCCAATATCCTTCATATAAAAATTCATATTTCCCTCTTTGTGAGGGAGATAATCATGGAACCAATATCTGACTCCATCTTAGAGTGTCAGGAAGTACAATGTGGTTCCATCTATATAATCCAGATACTAGTGTGCACTCATAGGATATTTGAGAACTTGCACACATGTCAGCTGAGAAAAGGTATCAATAATCTAGTTTCCCCACCCCATATTAGCGTGTCTGGGAATCCTCCCTCTGTGTTGGAGCGTTCTTTTTCATTTTCATCTGATCATTTTTCTCCCTCTATAGATAATCATCTTACTCCCTTTCTCATGGAATCCATATATATGATATAAGTATCCATCCTGGTGATGACGGGGTACATCAAGGATCCTTCAATTTTCTTGACTGGTGCAAGACATCACCATTATCAGTGTAGCCATAGTCATCATGCTTTACATACTCATGATCTCAACTATGCTCTTCATTAACTTACGAATATTTTTGTCACATTATCCATAATGGATACAATAGGCTAGGATCCTCATCTTGAGGGATAAATCCCTCTGTCTCCTTAGAAATCAAATGAGTAAATTTTTTCCTCCATAATCCATTTGTCATGACTTTGAATGGAAAGTAATTTGGAAAGTAATTTCTTTCCATACTCGTCGAAGAGACGAAAAACTGTAGCAAAGAGACCGACATCCGTTGAAGCCTTTCTCTTTCAATTACCAATCTCTACATGAGATCATTTGGTCCTATGGGCCATGTGGCCACATATGTACTCGGTCCATATCTGTCTATAGTCATGACTTCTACTTAGTTGTTAGGACTGGAAGTCATCTTTATTCTGGGTTGAGACTCATGCTTTTAAAGGTTTTATGCTTTCAATACATTTGCATGCCAACGAAATCACTTGTCCTTTAGAACAATTTTCATCATCCTCTTCTTGTAGGCCATAAAATTCCCTACAAGTCAAATCCCATGAGATGGTTAGCAACATTGCATAATCAATTCATATTTTGATGCAATGGTGATAGTTCGCACAATTATGTAAGAATCTTAGATAATGATTCAACACAACATATATATGGTTACTATATGGATACCCACTATCTTCATTAGAACATAATATCAAAACATAAACATGTTAGAAGGAAATATCACCCAACATGGGTTCATGAAATTTTTTACAGCATTGAACAATCATAACAAGGAACTAAATCACATGCTCAACAAACTTTCTAAATCTAGGAATATAGATCTACATAAAATCTATCCAATGACAACCAGATCTAATCTACTAGAGCATGTAAGTCCAGATACTTATCTCTCAATGTCTTGTGGGTGGGTGGTATCCCACAACCTCATGAAAGCCCTTTGGTATTCATATTCTTTCCAGGATTCCATCACAATTTGGATCTTCATAAAGAGTACTAAAAGAAGAACTCCGTACGATCGTCATTCCTTTTGTCTGAACCATGTCATTGTACAACATAATGATTGAACTTATGGCATCTGAAGCACTAGATATGAGAGAGATCCCTCTTCTTCATTTGTTTGGAATATCCTCATTAATAATCCTAATGAGAACCTTAGACTCAGAAACCCCATCAAGTCTACGTTCAACCTTCATGTTGATATTCTTGAATGCAACCTAAAAACTACTTCAGAAACCCTAGCAGGAGATAGGTCAAATTTGAAGCGTGGAGACTTGCAAATTTGAGTCCATAGGGAGTTGCGATTTATCAAGGCAATTTGAATACACCTCCTTTCCTCCCATATTTTTTGTTCGAATAACTCAAAACTGGAAACACTAGTTTCTCGACTCCAACAGAGAGTAGGTCAGAAATGAAAATTTTTGGATATGAAATATGCTTCCACAGATAGTTGTCCACACCAAGGAAACTTGAAGAAAGATAAGAATGATCCAGTTATGTGGATCGAAGGGATAGACCTAAGAATCCCTAGGTCTTGACCCAACAATATTAGGTCAAAAAATTGAAATTTCACTAAACTGAATTTGGCCTCCACAGAAGGACGCGCCCTAGGAGGGAAATCTTCTCTATGTTCCTTCTGGGGTGATTTGAGGTGGGAAATGCTCCAAAACGTAGATCCATATTCTTCGGCAATGACTTCTTATAGCACTACTATGATACCATGTTAGATTTTGACAGTTGTAAAACCAAGATCACTAGAAGAAAGCCAAAGCAAAAAACAATATGTGGAGCTCATTTAACCATGATGATTCTAGATCATCCCCAACCATAGAAAACGTAATGTCAATCCCCTGGTCATACCTTCCAATAGAGATTGATGCACATCCAGGTAGTATTAGAGCGGACCATTGAGAAATAAGAGAGAAGTTCTTATATGCTAGAAAACCCTAGAAACACTCATCCTAGCTAAAGTAGCAAACCTCCTTATGCTGGAGAAAACTAGCTTGAGTAATGTGTCAAATGAGGAGGGGCACCTCCTATTTATACTGATTTTCCAAGTGACTTTTTACTTGGCTCGACTTGATTAGGGCCAACTTGAATGGGGCAGTTCTGCCCATTGCTTGGGGCAAAATACCCATTGGGCTGACTTGTCTTGGGGAAATACAAAAGTTCCATTTTATAAATATTTTATTTGTGTGATTTCACCCCAAGGTTTACATCGATCCTTTCAATGGATTTAGATGATCAATTACATTTATATCTACTCCCGTAATGAATAAGAATAACTTTCGAAGTTGCACTAATTCCAACACTCCCTCTCAACAAGGAAGGTATTCTTCGGACATCGTATTCAAATTTTATTCTTCCTTGGGTCAACCTATGAGGCGGTGCCTCATGCACCTATTACTCCAACACTCCTCACCTTTGCCTCCCTGCATCACATTACAAAAGAAGGGTTCATGATTAAGAATTTAGAGATAATGAAATTTGTGTAAATCTCGTGTGCCTATGTTGTAGCTTGAGTTGATCTTGGTTGAGCAGCACAAAAATGTATGTATGTATACTTGATTTCTTAAAATGGCTCCAAACATTGATTTTTTTTAATTGTATGTTTTTTTAACCGGTATATATGTTAGAAAATGTTATTAATGGCTTGCTTTGGTGGTAGTTTAAAGTGGAGGCTTTTTTGGATATTATTGTAAATAGAATTTTAGTTAAATATGATATTTTTAGTTTTAGTTTTTTTAAGAAACTATTTGGTGGAAACTTCTTGAGTCATTTCTTGTGATTCATGGATGGTAAACGAGATAAACTGCTAAGCTCGATTACGGATTTCAACTTGACGGGGACATTGAGGGATGCCCTCAACATTCACATAGATATTCAACCTGAGAACTTGACCTTGTGACCTCCTACTTATAGTTCATAACGCTCACCTTTATTTTATATTTTTATTTTATGTTAATGTAAATCTTTGAATTTATTTTAATTTTTTATTATATAGATATAAATAAAAAATTATTTTACTTACAATGAAAAGTCATTGAACATATCAACAAATTTTATTATTATTAAAAATATATTTTATGGTTGGAAATTTAAAAATTAGTAAGATTCACAACAAGGCTTTTACACTTAAAAAATATTTATAAATCCTTAAATTTTTTCCATAAAAATTCTGTTTAAGTTACCATTAAACACATCCACTATGAAACAAAATTAGTAGCTTGATTTTCGTTAGTATTTGTCATGTGATATTTATAAGTATATTTAAATATTATTTTTTAAACAATATTTTCTTTACATTATTTGTAAGTTTGTTTGACCATTACACTTAGTTAAAATAAAATAAAATCAGTAGTGTTGAAATTTAATGGTCATTCGTATTGATCAAAACCAAACTTTGTAACTTCATTTTTAAAATAAGAGATCGTTGTTTGTTGATTAAGAATACTTAGGTGTTCTAGAGCCCACTATATGGGAGATGTCATTTAAAGTTGGTAAAGTTGGTGTGGGGAGTATAACCTACATCACAAAGTATAATATGTCGATCAAAATAGTGTTACGTAAAAGCTAAAAAACTAAAACTAACATATACTCATGTTAAACTTAGATATATCAATAATCGAGAAAGATGAAATTTCTTGAAGTATACATTTTTTATCTTAATTTTTTTACACATCAAAAGAAAATTCACCTAATTTTTTTTTATCCATATCCATATCGATAGATTCAAATTAAGATAAATTTATATTGATTTTATAAAATTTAAAATAATAAAATTATTTAATCAAAACACATTATCAATATAAATGCAATAAAGCAGATTGTAAAAACATAACTAATATTTAAAAAATTAATATAATTTTATATTAAAATAATTTTAATATAAATCATAAATAAAAATGATTCCTTCGACTTTTTGGGAAAAAAGGAAAACATACTATCAATACCTTTAATCGTGGCAAACATAGGATTTGAATCACAGTCATTCACCTGCAATCCACAAGGTGACCGTCAGTTTTGCGCTTTCATGCTTTATGAGAAGAAAGAAAAGGGGCCCAAATTTAATGGTAAAAATTTATGATCAATGGAGGGTTCGATTAAAAACATTGGGTGTTATGCAATCGAGCAGTTCTATAAATGAGAGGGACAACTACTCTAAGGTTCTTATATATGCTACTAAGGGCTTTCATCAAATGAATTGGATGGCTTTGATGGATTTGATGGCAACTCCTCTTCATGAGGGTTCAGTGAAGGTGAGTACTGTGGAGAAGGCTGCTGGTTATCGGTGGTCTGACTATTTTCTCTAGGGTGTAGTTTACCTAAACTGTTGAGACATGAATTATCTTTCCTCTGGTATTTGGGGGTGTCTCTTTTCCTCACCGGGTTCTATACTTTTTTTCAAGTTTTCTTTTTTGGGCTTCTGGTGTGCTTCGGGCCCTGTGTGTAGGCATTGGTTTCTCTGTGGCCTTGTCCTTCATTATTTGTGGGTTATTGTGTTGATGAATCTTCCCCAGATGTTGTTGGTGGTATTTTCTCTAAGGTGATAACCCTTCACTTGTGTCGTCACGTTTAGGGTGACAATATAGTTTTTACCTCCCCCTTTTTGGCATTGTCTAAGATGGTGTACTTCACAACGACTGGTTTTTCTTTGTTGTGGTTGGTTTGTGGTTTGGGGGGTGGCTTGTTCTTATTTCCAGGTTCCCCATGTGATGGAAGGATGGGGTGTTTTGATGCGACGAATGGTTTTTCTTTGTTGTGGTTGTTTTGTGGCGTGGGGGGGGNTGGGGGGTGGCTTGTTCTTATTTCCAGGTTCCCCATGTGATGGAAGGATGGGGTGTTTTGATGCGACGAATGGTTTTTCTTTGTTGTGGTTGTTTTGTGGCGTGGGGGGTGGCCTGTCCTTGTTTCCAGGTTCCCCATGCGTTGGAAGGACAAGGTGTTTTGCTGGGTGTTTGTGTCTGTGCAACACATCGACTTTGATGTGGAATATGACGTATTATTTCTCTCGGTCGGCTTTGTCAACTTGTCAGTTCGGTTTTAATTTCTTCCTCGGGGGTGTATGAACTGTGCTGACGGGTAAGTTTATGCATTATGATTGAGGTTTTTTCTTACCCTTTTTAGCATGCTTCCCCTTTCCAAGACAGACCTCGTGATGCTTGGCAAGTTGTTGGTAGGGTTTTTTGTGAGGTTTTGGGTCATTCTCTTCTGTGGGCTGTCCAGGGTTTGTCAGACAGGGGGTTATGTACTGCTCTGCATGTACTTTTTTCATTTCCCTCTATTTCCCCCTTCGAAAAAAAATTCAGAGAGGAGTTCAATTTATCATTACGATAAACCTAGTACCAACCTGTATAAAAAGTGGGAATTATGTCATCTTTGTGTCTTTTCTAGTGTGGGGTATGGGTCTTGTCGGTTTTCCTTTTTTTAACAGGTAGATTTGGGTTTTGACATTAAGTTCCTCCACCGAAATTATTAGCAATTTTCTAATGGCCAAATTAGGGTTTCCATTAATTATGGATCGTGAGGGATCTAAGTGCCTGGGTATCCAAGCTAACCCTAATGAGAAAGTGGTATTTGTTTCTTTTTTTCCAGAGGGAGGTGACTTGTCACCATCCTGTTGAAATCATCACAAGTGTTTAGCTCGCTTGGGTCAGTCAGATGTTGGGGCCAACTACGGGTCTTTTTTGGGTGGTCATGGGCTCAAGGTGCATTCATCTAGAGATAAACCATTTCTGGAGCTAGAGGTGAACTCCTCGGGGATGCGACTGGTCACTAACCTTCCTCTTCCATACTCTTTGGAAAGGATTCGGCTCGACTTGAAAAGGTGTCTATTAAGACTAAAAAACTGACTTTTGAAGAGGTTAAGCCTTTGTGGACAGTGTGTGTGCTCGACAAAGATGTCATGATGGATATGGTGGTTTCCCTATCGCATAGGGAACTGGTGGGAAAGTTCAAATTTATCAAATTGTCTCGGCATGCGATTTTTGCATTGATCCAGAATTTTTGGAAACCACTTACCAAGAATTTACCGCGGGTTATGATGTTGGATGAAGGATGGACCATCTTTCACTTTCTGTTGGAGGAGGACAAGTTTGTTATTGAGGAGAGGTTTTGGGTCATTTATTATGGCTCATTGGTTTTGAAAATATGGTGTGTGGGGTTTGATCCAAGGTGCAAAAAATTGGACAAGTGTCTCCTTTGGGTGCTTTGCCTGGGTTTCCCAATACACTATCGGAACATCAAAGGGTTCATGGGGATAACCAATTCTATTGGAAAGTTTATCCTCATGGAAGAGGATCAACTTATGGGCTTCAATCGGAGAACCCCTAGGGTTTTGGTGGAAGTTGAGGTGTTTGACGGACTTTCGGAGGACATTGAGGTCTAGTGTGAGAGAGGTACTTTTATTCAATGGCTGGACTATTAGTGCATCCTATTTTTATGGAATTGATATAGGAAGACTAGTCATTCTAGGGCCTTCTGCACTTGAAATGCCTTGGCAACAGGAAAGGATCATTTTTTGAAGAGATTTGAACATGAAGCCATGGATTTATTGGGAAATTCTGTAAGCTTACCTATTCCTTAGGACCATGATTCTTCTCTCACCTTTGTTGGTAAGTTTAATCAAACTATTTCTTTCCACTGAAGAAATACTAAGTGCTATATCCATCTTTGTGGAGGGCATAGTTGTAAACTGTAAGTAGGACGATGATCTTTCGGCTTCTGTATTGAATGAGGGGGTAATTACTGGTGTGGACTCACAAATAGAGGATCCCTCGTTGGAGGGGTCACCATAAACTGAGATGTCGAGGGTGGAGTCTGCATCCCTTTTGGTATCGATTCCCTCACTGGCTAATGTGACATCTAACCTCCCATTATCTCGGAGGAGGATTTCCCTACCTTCCCCACCCTCCGTCTGACTCGGGATCTTACTCTTTCTCACTCCTCGATTCCTGATGCCTCCCCTGACCGCCCTAATGAGATGAGTAGGGATCCCTCATTGTCTCTCAAACCTATTCCCATTTATGCCTTAGATGATGTGGATGTCCCGTCCGTATTTCCTATTTCATCCATTAAAGCTTAGAATGTCTCAGTTTGTAAGCCTAGAAAAACTCTGAGAGTGAGGGGTTACCCTCTGACTAGGAGGAATCCCTATATCGATGAGGATGATTTCATTAACAATACCATCCCTTCTTTGTTGGACAGGGGGTTAGGTGACTCTTTGGTCCCTGCTCCAGTTTCTCCGCATTCAGCTCTTAGAGATGCAGGGACCCCCGTTGACAAGTTTAAATGATTCTTACTTTGATCAATATCCAGGGGTTGGGTAGTGGCCACAAACGCACTACTTTGAAACAATTTATTGAGACTAATAAACCTAGGATCATGATGTTACAAGAAAATGTGATGTCTACCTCTTCCAGTTGTGACTTCTTCTTAAAGATCAAGCCTTGTTGGAGAGTGTGCGCTTATGATGTTGTTGGACACTATGGGGGAACCCTTATGTTAGCACTGGAATTGAACCAAAGGTTGTGGAAGGCTCACTCCCAGGTAACAACAGAACCACTTTCAAAGAGAGAATTAGCCTTCTACTCTTTCGAGAGGGGTCTCTCACCAAATATTAACAATGTCAAATATGTACAAGTGAAAATATGAATTATTTGTAAGATTGGTTGAAACAGGACATAGAACCATTAGGCGATGGAGTCAAGATGTGTAACAGAAATGAACAGAACTTATGCAAATGATTTTAACACAGATGCAAGATAGCCAGTCAATCACAGTCAAATTATAATTATATGGTGGAAAAGAGGAACATGAACAGACCATCAACACAGAGCATTAGAGAATGAATTATGTATTAACTTTAAAAGAAATCTTTAATGGATATCTGAAACAACAAATGGAGCATAGCATGTATGAATTCCAAACTATTATACACTTATTTCAGACATGAAAGAAAACATAACGTGAGAGATAAACTGGAAAAACATTCACATGATAAGGGAAGCAACAGACTGTAACAAAAAAAACACATGAATCCCTGTGTAAAATGCCAACTTCGGCTCTACAACTTTATTAAAAACTCTTGAAAGCACACACTGCAAAATTACATCGGTTCCAATCCTCTCTCCTTCTTCAGGAGGTACATTTACAGTATTTTGGGACTTCCCAATCCAATGTTTAGGGATCAAAATTTGTTACAACTGAAAAACAACTTCTAACAAACTCTAATGTGACGTATCTTCCACGATTTACATAAAAAATGAAAAATGAACTATGGACTGCGAGAGAAAATACACACAAGAGTATTTTATGTATCCATCCAGTAGGTGATGACTGCACAATGTTCTGGGAGAGGTGACCATTGGAGGGGTGCGTCCATGGAGAAAATTTCCTGCATATTGTCATCGCCACCTCTATGGTTGCGTTTTAAACTTGTTCGACCCATATTGCTGAATTGACCTCCACTAGTCAGGACCAGGCAGAGTTGCGACTGCCATGTCAAATGCTTGCACTTTGAGTTCCATAGTTTCTACGTACAAGGTCTTGGGTGCTTTGACATAGGTGGCTTTAAAATCAAATAGCAGTTCAAATTCACTAGCTAGCTTATTGAAAACGGTCCTGCCTGACAAGGATTGTTGCATGTCCTGAAACTTACTATTGTCTGATCGATGACTAACCAAATGCTCCAGATACTCCTTTTAAGACAACAAGGGTCCCTTCTCTTCCCAAAAGAAAGGAATCCCTTTGTCTACCAGTGGTTTGAATAACCGGATAACCTCCTTGACCTTGTGCTCAATAATATCTATTTTGGCTTGTATAGTTTCCAACATCCTATGTTTAGAAATTACCTTTATAGCCCCAAATATGATAGCAACTCTTTTTTGGATATTGTACCGATTGGTCAGATCATCTAACAAGGAGCTTAGGAAAGCAACGACATTTTCTCTTGTTACTACAGGTCTTTTCTGCACTTCTCCTAATACCGTTGAAACCTTTTTCTTGGCCTCTGCCAAAGAATTATCCTGGTCTACGATGAAATCTAAATAAGGTATGAACTTGTTAACCTCTGCAATGATTTGATCCCATATCACATGTCTAGCCCCCTGTAAGGCCAATCTACTGACCACCTGCTGGATTAAATTGACATTTTATTGTATCAATTCTTGACATTTCTCCTCTATCTTTTCTTTTTCTTGTTCCTCCTTTCCTTTTTCCTCCTCTTGCTCCTTGATCTGCTGCTTTAACTTAGTAAGCTCTGTATCCTTCATGCCTATTTGGGACATTGCTCTAGAAAGAGAACTGGTGTCTACTTCTCCAGCTACACTTACGGGCTGAATTGCAATCTCTGTGCACTTTTCATGAAGCTCTTTTTCCTTTATCGCTAGTGTAGCCTTTAATTATTTTTCGCTCTCCTTTAGAAGCTTGGTATCTACTTCCCACTACCTTTCCTTCTCTTTGAGCTTTAGCAGCTTGGCTTTGCAATCTGTAAGCCCAGTGTTCAATGTCTCTTTCTCTTTTTCGAATTCAGCCAGCTCATCTGTCTGAGCGAGTTGGGTAGAAGGGATTTTCAACTTCTTTTTTAGTATTTGGATCTCTTTCTCTTTCTCATTTAGCACTCTCTGAGCCAAAACTCCCTTAGGTGTTGGTCCCTCTATTTGTACTGCTTCATTTTGCAAATTGTTAATTTGGGCCTTGAGGGATTTGTTTTCGACTCTTACCTTCCTCAAAAGATCTAGAGTTTTTTTTTTACTTGCCTCCAGCTTGGATATCTGTAGTGTGGCTTTGAGTAATCTAGCATTCAAGATGTCACCGGTCTCTTTGTTAAGGTGTATTATGTCAGTAGTGGGAACCTTTGCGAGGTTCACATTAACCTCTGACACTTTGTTTCCCATTGTCAAAGCCGGGCTGAGGGTGTTAGTGGCATGATCCTTCACAGTATTTGATGCCACATTTGGGTAGGGAAACTGCATTACCTCGTTATATAGCTCTGACGTCTCCTTAAAAGTTTTATCATCCCTTTCCTGATAAGAGTCTAGCCAGCCATCTTTATAGGCATGCATGTTTGGAGTCTACCCATCAAATACATATTCCTGGATTTGCAACTTGGTTGTTTCGGGCTCTTCACGTTTCTATTTTTTCTCCACGTTTTTCTTCTTCATTTGCCCCTTTGTATTGCTCCTTTTAACCTGCACTAACTGCTGCTCTTGTTCTATTTTCTGATTTTTGGGCATGCTAGCGTTCGACGATCTCGAGGCTTTGGTAAAGACAAACCTTTCCAACTCCACGTAGACCCCTTTATAGCTTTCTATACATCATAATCTTCGTGTCCTTCTCATGCAGTTTGCATCGTGGATCTTTCTCCTTGCGATTTGATCCTTGGATATGTGAGGTCCTTTATGCCAAATTCTTCCTCACTGTCTGCATGCGTATCTTAATCTAGGAAGGTTGACCTCTACCGTCGATCTCCAAATTCCTTTCATCGAGGCCGTTCATGTCCGAAAACTTTAACCTCTTACCTACTCTTCCCTTCCTGGTCTGGTGAGTGACTTTACCTCGCGGTATGTCTCTTATCTGTCGATCAAGATCAACCTCTCCTTGCGACCGTCGATCTGAGCGGACCCTGCCACTTTTCACGATTTGAGATCCTGACCCCGTCCGTGCTAGTTCAGATCATGAAATAAATCACGAGCGTAGATCTATCTCCGCCCTTGTAGTGACCATTGATCTTTGTGGCCAGTACCGCTTTTCACGATTTGAAATCATGACTATATCCTTGCTAGTCTGGGATGAGAAATCATTTATGACCATGGATCTACTTGTACTCCTATCTCATTCGTCAACTGTCTCCGCTCTTTAATCTATTTCACGATTTGGAAAAGTGGCTTTGGTCAAGCACATTCACTGCATGAAATGCTTTGATTCCATTGATCTATCTTCAGATTAAGATCAACCTTCTATTATGGCTCCCATTTAACGCCTTCAGTGCATTTCGACATCCCCGCTTTATCCTGCATCTATGATCCATGAAATGCCTTTCCACCATCATTCTTTATCATTTTGAATCGCGGTCGTCGATTTACACTGCCATTTACCTCATTCCTGTCGCCGCTTGTCCTAGGAGCAGAATGCCATCTCATAGATGCCTTCGGCACCCTTCTAACTCAGGGGATTCCTTCCCAATCACCTCTTCGATAAGGTCATTTCCCCACATATCTCTCATAATCGAAAATTACGAATATGCTGCTACAACCGGCTCCATAAGGGATGCTATCCTCCCAGCGAGGTAGTAAAGAATCCATAGACTAGTCATCGAATCCATTGATAACATCCTCTTATTTTACTTTCTAAAAGAAAACATAATTGAAAAATGGTTACCTCTTCTGATCTTAGGGCCTTCTCTGTGGGCTTCAAATCTTTCGATTCACCATCTGTACTAACTGAAACATAAAACATATTTACACTATAATACATGGAACTTTGTCCCTTTATTCCAGGTAATGTTTTAGAAACCTCCCATTCACTAGGCCTCCCTCATATTGTGACCCATCTGGATAGTGCAGAATGAAAGCATTGTCTCCTCTGAGTGCCGCAATAAGGTATGGGCCCACCCATAAGTGGTCGAAGTTTCCATGTTTGCCTTTGTCTTCATGCAGGGCATCCCATTTTAACACTAGGTCGTCAACCCGAAAAACGTCCTCCTTTATTATTTTGTCAAAGGTATTCTTCATCTTCTCCTGATGTATCTGGACCTTATCATAGGATTTTTCCCTCATTTCATTCAGTTCAATAATCTGGTTGATCCTTCTTTGAATGGGATTAGGCTCATCTAATAGGTCCCGTAATAATTTCATAACTCGAACACCTAGAGATGTAGGAAAAATTACCTTGGCTCCATATACCAATTGAAATGGTGACATACCAATAGCCCTCTTTGTGTTGATTCTGTCAGCCCGCAAGGCATATTCCAACTTTGTGTGCCAGGCTCTTTTGTTGTCCTCCAACAGTTTCTTAATAATCCTCACCAAACTTTTGTTAGAGGATTCTTCTAGTCCATTTCCATGTGGGTAATAAGTAGTAGAATGATTTAGGTTTATATGATATTTTTAGCAAAAATTAATCATCTTATTGGACTTAAACGCAGGGGCATTGTCTGTCACAATTCGCTTAGGATAGCCAAATCTCGCCAAAATTTTATCTTCTATGAAATCCATTATCACTTCTTCTGTAGCTCTTATATTGGGTATCACCTCAATCCACTTTGTGAAATAATCAGTAGGTGTTAAAATCCACCTATGTTGTTCTAAGAAGTTCATATTTATCTCTCCGATGAAATGCAACCCCCATTGCTGGAAAGGTGCTTCTATTAATATAGGGTTGAGGGGAAGTGAAACCACTTTCCTTTTTCCTTCAAAAATCTGACACTGATGGCATTTAGTCATCTTCTTTTATACATTTGAGAATAACGAAGGCCAATAGAATCCTGCCCTCGAAATTTTATTTGCGGTTACCTTCCAGGAATGGTGCCCTCCACAATCTCCTTCATGGAACTCTTTTGTTATATGTTGAGCTTCATTCTCTAGAATATAGTTCAGCAGTATTCCCCCTAGGGTCTTTCCAATAAAGATATTGTTCTATAATACAAAATTTCCCAGCTTTCAACTTCACCGATCTAGCTCTGGTTTTGCTTAACCCTGCAAGAGGTTGTAAATTCTGCAATACAAAAACATAATCAGCATACCAGGGAGATATAGAAAAATCAGGCTTCACCGGTACTTCTGCATCCAACTGATTAGATTTACCAGCTAAAAAATTCAACTGCAGAGAATCACAAAGGGAATCTGTCATCATTTTAGCCAATCCTTGCCCTTTGATCAATTTTGTGGGCTTAATTTCTATGTCATACTCTAGAAGCATTGCAATCCATTTAGTTCTTTTCCCTTCCGAATCTGGCTGCGTAAGTGTGCTTTTCACCACGCTTCTGGGGACATATGCAATTATATGGGAATGGAGGATGTAAATTCTAAAATCCTTTAAGGCCTTAAACAAAGCATAAGCTTGTTTTTCCATTACATCATATTTCAATTCTCCATCTCTCAATATCTTACTGAAAAATGCTATAGGATCCTCTTCACCCCGATCATTTTTCTGCAACAAAACTGCTGCCACAGTATGCTCTGAAGCATATGAGAATACTAAAAAATCTTTCTCAATGTCTAGAATGACCAGCAGTATAGGAGCTTCTGAAATGGCATGTTTTATATCTTTGAAAGATTTCTTGGCTTTCGTTGTCCATTTGATTTCATGATATTTCCTCAGCATATAGGTAATGTCCATCAGGATTTCGAAAAAGCTAGGAATGAATCTTCTCAAGAAATTTAGCTGATCGATGAAAGACTATATTTCCTTCTTACTTCTCGGTTCCTCCACCTTCAAGATTCATTTCACCCTGTCTAGATCTATCTTGATTCCTTCCTTCGAAATAATATGCCCCAGCAACTTTCCTTCTTCTAGAGAAAATTTTGAATTTATCAGATTTAATGAGATGCCATACTTCCTGCACTTAATGAAAACCCTTTCTAAATGCCTGATATGATCTTTGACCAACCGGGAATATACAGTAATATCATCCATGTAAATCACTACAAACTTGTCCCTTTCATCTGCAAAGGAAATATCCATGGCACGTTGGAAAGTGGCTTCGACATTCATTAATCTGAATGACATATTTGTGTACATTAAGGTACCCCAAGGTGTGGTGAAAGCAGTTTTTTCCTCGTCTTTAGGTAACACCTTCACCTAATTGTAACCAGAGAACCCATCCATAGTAGATATTATTTCTGAGCCCACCACCCTCTGTAGGATATGGTCCATCTTCAGCAACGGGTAATTGTCCTTCAACGAAACTCTATTCAAGTTTCTAAAATCCACACATAGTCTTATCTCCCCGTTATTCTTCCTAACAGGAACCAAATTAGCTACCCATTTTGAAAACCTTCGAGTCACAATTATTTTTGCATCAAACAACTTTTTTATCTCATTTTCAATGATAGGTACTAGCTTTGGATTGATCCTTCCTACCTAAATGGTTTCTCTCCAGGCTTAATTGGGATAGTATGTTGTTTGATGGAAGTGCCATACTCTTTGAGGTCATCATAACTCCACGCAAACACATCTGTGTATTTCTTCATCAGGTTCACATACCCTTCCTTTTCTTTAGCAAGTAGCTTCTTGGACAACTTTTATGATTTTCAAGTTTTCTTTAGTGCCAATATTTTTATCTTCTACAGCGTCCTTAGCAGGTTCGACCTTTGGATCTCTGACGACGTCATTTTGGTCAAAAAGAGACTCTAAGGGGATCAAACCTCTGGGGATATGATTACTTTTTAATTGGACTATATCCTTAACTCCCAAAGAGTCTTTCAGTTTCCCTGCTCTGACGGTCTCCTCCTCTTTCCCATCAACATCTAGGAAATTCTCAAAATCAACATCATATTCATCTATGCGTGTATTCACAAACTCACCAGACAGTTCCAGGTACCAGACAGTTCCAGAAACCTTTTGATTTGCATATCATCTTCGAAAACCTTCCAATATTTGGTGTTGTCCGATATGGAGGGCCTATTCACAATGTCTACTTTGTACTTTCTCTTACCCGCGTTAGGAGTCTCAAATTTTCCGGTTGCGGTTTCCAAAGAGTCCACCACTGTATTCTCATACCTAGGAATCACTTGGACCTTGTGTTTGGTGAAATAATTCCTGAACATGTCCCACACCTTATTCTGGTAGGCCCTCATTCTTGGATGCCTAGTCTGGTAGCTGTCATTCACCTGATTCACTACAAGTTCCGAGTCTCCAAAGATTTGAACCCTTTTGGATCCCAAATCCTTTAACGCATGTAGACCCATCAACAAAGCTTCATACTCTGATACATTATTAGTGCATTCAAAAACCAACTTGTAAGAATAAGCTTTAGTATCTCTAATGGGGGAGATTATGTACACACCTGCACTTGCACCTACTTTAACCGCTGAGCCATCGAAATACATCTTTCATAGTCCTTCGTCTTTCTGCTTCCTTTCTGAAGCTTCAAGTTCATTTGTCTCTTCTTTATCCTTTTTACCTTTCCGCGGCACAACAATTTTTTAGTTACAAGGAGATATATCATTGAAGAAAATAGACGACCCTAGGTCTGTATCGACAGCATAAACATGATGGATATCAGGCTAAACCTGACTGATCACGACATAAGGTAATCTTTTCTCACTGTACAGCCTTTTGCTTTCATTTCGAACAGGAATTTTTGCATAAGACATGTCCATTTGTAAGCTACCCTTTGGCTTTGAAGTCCAAGACCTCGACAACAAAATACCAAACTTGGGAGGAATATCATCCATGACAACAACCATGACCACAGTTTTAGATAGTAATTTATTTAAATATACCACCATGTCTTTGATCAACCCCAGACATTTAAACCTTTTAGAATCAAAGGAATATAGGTCTTTATAAGGCCTACTAATTTCCAACCCCAAACTTTCCACCACTCTCTTTGGAATCATGTTATGTGAGGCTCCTGAGTCCAACATAGCATTGTGCAACACCATGTCATGCACATTTAAACTCATGTAAAAGGGTGGTACTTCCTTATATTCACTGTCCACACTATCAATCTTAGATCCCAAGATAATAGTAGGATTGTCTTGTGTCAGTTCTAAAATATCTGGGTGAGCTTCTCCTTGATTTATGAACATTTTTGTTATAGTGTCCTTGTATTCATGATTCCTCAGTAATTCATTGAAAGAGATTGAAATCTTCAACTTAGCAAGTTCACTTTGGAGGTTAAACATGGAAGAGGTTTTTCCTAGCTCCACACACTACTATATTTCAATCCAAAATCCGACGGTTTTTTCCGACGGCGCGTGGATTTTTTATTTTAACAGTGCCAAAAATAAGGAAGATAAATTTTTTTTTTGAATTGGTAGTGATAAGCGTCGCTTAAGCGACGGCTAGGCTTGCAAGCGTCGCTTAAGCGGCGGCTAGGCTTGCAAGCGTCGCTTAAGCGACAGCTATCCTCCTAAGCGTCGCTTAAGCGACGGCGCTTCAATTAGTCATTCATTTACTAATGTCTTATCAATCATTTAATAATTTGTCGTAATTGGTTTATTATTTAAAATGGAAAGCGACGCTTAAGACATTATCCCACACACATTAAAATGGAAAGGCTAGGTTCATTTTTCATATAAATAGATGTACGGCTAGGTTCATTATCTCACACACTGAGTCTCGCACTTATCTCTTGGTTAAGAAGTGCGAAATTCCTAAGGGTTTTTTTTGGCGTTGCTCTTTTGTGGGGATCTTCCCACTTGGTCATGGTTTTTGGCGTTGCTCTTTTGTGGGGATCTTCCCACTTGGTCTTGGATTTTGGGGTTGATCTTTTGTGGGGATCTTCCCACTTGGTCTTGGCCGATTTTGGCGTTGCTCTTTTGTGGGGATCTTCCCACTTGGTCTTGGATTTTGGGGTTGCTTTTTTGTGGGGATCTTCCCACTTGGTCTTGGATTTTGGGGTTGCTTTTTTGTGGGGATCTTCCCACTTGGTCTTGGCCGATTTTGGCCTTGCTCTTTTGTGAGGATCTTCCCACTTGGTCTTGGATTTTGGTCTTGCTCTTTGGATTTGGTTCTAACGCTTGTGGAAAAGACGACTCATCATATACTTGGGTTTGCTCGTACTTTGTTCTTAGGGTTTGAGTAATAAAATGTCACGTAACAATGATGTTACAGGTCATC
>LPNX010096993.1:113671-138027 GCA_001517045.1 Pseudotsuga menziesii | reverse complement strand
CATATCATACTTGGAGTTGAAGCTTTAATGTGAATGATACTGGACATCTGCAAACAAATACTGTGACTGGTATTTCGTTTTTTGGATTTTATATATATATCTATATTTCAGTTTGTTGTTTTCTGCTTACATATTAACTCAGTATCGCTGTGACATACTGATGTTCAATCATCTATTTCACTTTATCAGTTCAAGTTAGTATTTTTGAATAAATATTTCATTATGGTTTTGTTTATTAGTGTGTTTACTATAAACATAAGTTTTAATGATATACTGTTCTGTTTATTTAAAATCTCATTTGTATGTTAACAGTGACTTTAAATAAGCATTATCTCAAATTCAAATGACTATCTTGATCATTAATTATTAATCAGTTTTGGGAAATTAAAATTAACTGTCTGTTTACAGGTTAGATTTCATTTCTATTATAGCAGAGTGGCTTTTTGTTGTGATTTAAATATGTTTGTTTTGATCACACTCCAGTTTTTCTGTTATTGATTAATAATTAATATAGTCTTAAATTTGCTCTCAGCTGAGATAGGGTTAAATAGGATAGATAGATTAATTAGTTTTTTTTTTTAATTTTTTTTTTTTTTTAAGTTTAATTAGCACTGTTAAATCATTCTGCATACTTTACATAAGTTTTCATATTTAGAAAACTTCCCAAAAATCGAAGTCTTTCCTTAAGAAAGCAACCTTAGGATATTTTAGGTAATTAGGTAGGATAAATATTAGAATAGGTTAGATTTTGCTGGTTTTAAGTTCTCCTTAAGAGACAAACTAGCTGGTAGCAGGACCATAACCTGCGAGGTTTTGTTAATCCAAACACACCGGACGCTGCTTCAAGCTGATTGTGTGGACAAAACCTCCTTATTGGCTCTGATTCATAAATTCAGGCCAACAAGTTGTTACATGTTCCAACCCCAAAATCGGATCCTTTTTCAATCACTTTGAAAATGAAACTTATACCTTCAATTCTAGTAATCCCAAAATGGTAAAATAGGTGAATATTTCTTACTAGTTTTTAAACTGTGTTGCTCAAATTTTGTGGTGCATGTATTCAAATTTTGTGAGGGTTTTTAGATCTTTGGGCGTTTGAACTTTCCATATAAAAATAAAATCGAATCCCTTTTTACATGTATGTTGTCTTAAACAGATTCCAGCAGAAGGCATTAAACCTTAAAAGAGGACACATAAGCTACAAAAAAAAAAAAATCTTTCAAGCGAATTCATTTGAAAACACAAACTAACCTTGCACGTTTAAAATCCGAACTATGTAGATCTAGAAATGGATTGTTCACCAACAGGAGACGGAAATAATAAACAGCTCCAACAATCACCTGAAAACAGTGCTGCAACAATGGCAAGTGTGAAGAAAATCTCGTTAAGGTCTTCGTTTTTATAGAACTCTTAGACGTCGCTATAGCGACGGCAAACATTGACTTTTGCGCCCTAGGTCAACTAAAAAGCCAAAAAAATGTCAATGCCTAAGTCATCTTCACGGTGTCGTCGCTATAGCGACGGCTCTCCATGGATACAGTGACGTTGAAAGTAGTAGGCGTCGATAGAGTGAGGGAGAAGATTCCCATCGTCGATACAGCGACGGGTAAGCGTCGATACAGCGACGGCCAGTTCATTTTGCTTCCGATTTTACACCAAAAAGTATGAAACGTGGAAAAGCTCCATGGAAAAATTCGCGCTTTTGTATTAGTGTAAGGAACTTATTTAAATTTGCTAATCTCATTAAATTGTTCATGTTTTTGTTGTGCCATCATTTAATAGAACTTGCATTTTGCAGACCCAAGAACAATTGGAATTTCCATAAACTACCTTACTCAAAATTCAAACATGCAAGCCTTGATTCCTTTCAATTCATATAGATGACTCTTTACACTGTCACTCATCATTCCTTGTACAAATATTACATATAAATTTTACCATATTATATTTTATTTCATGTTCTCTACATATTTTCACAAATGAACAAATAGATTCACTTCTATTTTTACTTGGATAGGCAACTAATTAACTATGTTTTATTGCAGCATCAAAGACGACTATATCTTAAACCTATAGCTTGCCCCCTTCAAAGTATGAACTTCATTCATTGAAGAGGCTATTAACCAAAGACAAGAAGGGAATTCCACAGTCTATATGATGGTAGAACTTGAACTATATGGTAGGATTTCATGTATATCATTTATTAATTCCCAACGGTTCTCTTAGATTATCTTCTATGGTTGGGGTTTCATATCCATTTTGAACAGTAATTATTAGCTAAGGGAACTTGGGTTCAAGGTTTCTAATATACAATTTTGTGGTGAGGGGCATTGTGGTGTTTGCAGATTTAACAGGCAATATCATGAGTATCGTGATTCAATGCTTGCAAAAGCTTCCTACTAGCAGTAACAAATTCATATACAACTATATATTTACACCTTCAACTACCTTGTTCAAGATGGATTTGATATGTATTTGTTTTGAGTTATTTCTATTGTTTTTTAGTGTTTTTTGTAAGAAAATTTGGGGTAAATTCATGATGTTTATACTTCACATTTAGGTAACAGTGTGTATCAGATTCAATTGGCAACATCAACTTTGTAAAAATGCAAGGACCAACCCAAACATAAAAATAGTGGTTGTTGATAACACTTGTGGACATATGAATGTATCCCATGCACCCTTTTCTGCAACTAATCCTCTTAAATGAACGATTTCGAAGGGCATAGGATTCCCACCACTTGGTACTCATGGGGTGTGTTGAGCTGCAAATGGATTTTTTTTATATTTCTTAATGAGGTTTTGGCCCCTCCCATTTGGTTCTTGTAACAAACTTGAACTTAGTTATCAATAAAATGCAGGGCTATGTTGCATAAAATCTTTGTTGTTTCTCCATGTATTACATTAAATTGTGTCATTTGCTTTAGTGAATTCATTGTTTGTTATGTTGCAAAAAATATTTGTTGTTTCTCCATGTATTACATTAAATTCCATTGTTTATTTTAGTGAATTCATCATTTCTCACTGCTTCTGTTAGACTGATGCCCATTTTGGAGAATGCTCGTGCTTTCTCAAATCCCAACAAGTTTGTATATTATTACATGTGTTGATGACAAACTACAAACGTTTAACATATGAAACTCCATATTTTGACAACATTGCAGAGATTCAACATTTCAAGTTGATATAGATGATTGTGCAACATGTATGGGATGATGTTACTAGTTCAAGGTTGTATACTTTTGAAGGTTGTGAAGCATGTATGTCTATTATGTATGTCCCTATTACAAAGAAAACATTCAAGTATGATTTTTTTTGTGATTCTATTTTTTGTTATTCAGCTAGAAGAATGTTTGTTTTTCAAAAAGACACTTATTTCTTGGTTATAATGATTCCCCATGCTAAATTTTTGTTTTACTCTTTTCATGTATCATTCTATTTTCTCAACAACTATTAATGAAAAAAAAAGATAAAGGCTTAGTTATATTATTTGATGGGTTCAAGGGTTGCTTACCATGTTCATAGTCATTGGTGCACTACACTGGCTTATACTATTGATGGGACAAGGTTCATTCACTAGCCTGGAATTCTTGCAAAATCAATTGTAATAGTTGTCTTATGAAATGCAATAACACATGTCCCCTATATGCAATAATATCTAGTTTTTGCTATATAATTTTGTTATATATTATCATTTTTAGTATTCTCTATTTTTTTAGTAATTATGTTTCCCTATTTTGTAATATATGTTATTTACATGAAATATCTATATGTTTTTATAATATTAATATAAAACAAATTCTTATTAGCTTAACACAAGCACTTGAAACTTACATTTTGTGTCAAAACCCTACCAAAATTGAACATAAAGATGCTAAGTTACATACTTAAGGACTCAGCCGTACACCGTCCCATCCGAACTGGGAAAATGTTGCCACCATTTAGATATATTTTTGTTATTATTATAGAATGAATTCAATGCTTACAGAATATCGCATATTTGCAAGTATGTTATTGAGTTATTGTCTTACTGGGATTAATTGTGGCACAGAGTAGATTGTCATATGGACAAGTAGTTTCAGATTCTTCGTTGTTGCTTCAATTTAACCTCAAGTTCAAATTCAAATTAAGTAACCTTTATGTTAAATTTTTATACAGATGTAACTGATAACTTAGTTGAATCAATAGTTTTAAATAAATAAAAATAAACTTTATTTAGATATAACTATGGACTCGTATTTACCAGCGACAACTTCCTGCACTGCAACGCAAGATCCGCTTCCATTTATTTATAGTTTGAAGCTCCAATTTCAAGAGCAGCGACGATTATTTGATCTTGTTCGGCTTTCAGGAGCAGGTACCTAAGGGCCCGCTCGAGATCGGAGTACACAGGATGACGTATAAACATACAGAAAAGTTTCGTTTTATCTTTTTGTTTCTAGGTATTTTCTCTGTAAACATACAGAAAAGATAGATTTCGTTTTACCTTTCTTTCTAAATTCTGGGTATTTTTTAATTCGATGCAGATCTGGCCGCGCTTTCAAGACACGAATGAAAAGACTGACAGTTAGCAGAACGATAAAATAGCTTCGGGAATTGAATCCCGGCGTGTATTTCTTCCTTCCTCTGAATGTCAGTGGTTGCCTGCTCGCCTGTTTGTTATGGCTGACTCTTGCTTTTAGGTAATATAAAATATCAACACTATGTTAATGTCGATATATCCAGGTATATCTACATCTATAAATGTTTATATTTTATAACTGTAACTATTTTTATGTAATACAAAATATCAACTTTATGTGGATATATCTGCATTTATAAATGTTTATAAAATACTATATATTTTAATGTAATATAAAATAACAATTTTATTTTTATATATCTATTTTAATGTTTATATTTTATAATTGTAATTATTTTTATGTAATATAAAATATTAATTTTAGATTGATATATTTGTATGAATGGGTGTTTATTGGATGTAGTTTACATGACTAAAAGGAATGATTGTTATATTCTTCACATATAGAGATATGATATGATGCTTTTATTGATCCTCTATGTATTAAGTGGATTATGTAATTTTACAATTTAAGGTGGATCAATAAATATAATATCAAATTTTATTTTATAGTGATTGTTCCAAATTCAAAATAAATAATTATAACATATATGTATATATAATACTTCATTTTATATTTAATAATGAATAACTAAAACATACCTATATCTATAAATAAAAAACAAAAAATAATTCAAAACACTTAATTTATGACATATTTGTTAATAATATACCTTCCCCTTCACAACCATTTCCTAAAACTATTTTTTTTTTTAAACTAAAACCAATGTCTCAAACATTATTTACTTTGCCATCCACCAATTATGAACCAATGCTCATTCTCCATCTCTAAATTACTTCAATTTAATCCATAAAAAGAAGCAATTTGGATGCCCCTTATCATGTGTCTAAATGAAATATATATTTGAATTATACGTAGTCATTTGTTTATAAATATGTTATATTTTAATTTTTCAATTTACAAAAAGTCAATTAAATAATAAACTTTAAAATAAATTATGTTTTATCAAATTTATTAAAATTTTGAATTTAATATAATATTATATTATTTAAATATAATATTTAGTAATATTAAAATTCAATGATTTTGATAATTAAAAATAATAAAAATTTAATACTTTATTAAAAATATAGTAATTTTATATCCATAAATTTAATCAAAAGTTTGTAAGTCCTCAAAATCTCATCCATACTTGATTGAAATTCTAATGTAGATCAGTGTGTCCCTAACATACACAAAAATCCATACATAATTTGCATAAAAATTAGGCATATTATTTTGATATTTTACTTTATTGTCCATTTTATTTTATTTTATTTTATCTTTTTTTTTCAACAGTTAAAAAAGCATATATGATATTATATTGATTAGAATGGAGAATATAAATAACAAAGTGTCAAATCTCATGAGTGAAAGTTCATTGCATCTCCTTAGTCATCTACTATAGTTAACACCTAATATAATGTATTTGCAATCTATCTTTGGATCCTTAATATCTATTCCTACCTATAGCCAATTACATACAGTCATATCTCTAAGAGAAACAAAGGACATGGACTCTAGCCCATCAAGAGTAAACACGACAAATTTTGAACCAAAATTGGAGGCAAGTAATACCTTGAATTATCTCCACCACACAAGAATACTTGACAAAAATTATGAGAATGTGAGAGTAAGCCCCTGCATGGAAACCATGTCAATGCATTGCAAAGAAAATATCCAAAGAAAGGAACTATAAGTTTAACAATTATAATATATCCACTAGAGGGGCAAGTAAGGCCACTAATAAAATACTAGTAATGCTAATAAGCCTGAAAAGTTCCTCTTTGAATTAGTGAGTGTGCAGATAACTCTTCAAAGTGAAAGAACCCCTATTTAAGCCCCAAAGCATCCTTTGATAGATCATCAACCTCTTGGTTGAATTCTCTCAAAATATGTTGATAAAAGAAATCATGGAAATCCCTCTGAAGAAGTTTAACCCTCCTCATCCACCCTACAAGATTAAGTATTGAGAGTGATTTCTTCATAGGAATCCAATTGATTATAACCCTAGAGTCACCCGACACCTTAAGCCTATCAATGTGCTTGAGGGTCACAAATTTAAAAAGAGCCTAGAGTGCAAGAAGCTCTTCCTGGGTTTTTGTGCCAACCCACCCGCCCCCCACTCCCTCACCCATATTGATTTTGTAGTGATGAGTGTCATTCATCTTTAGAATGGTTCTTCTACGACATTTCCCTTCGATCCCTTGACATGCCCCATTGAATAACCCAATAGGAGCATCTTCCCTGAAAATTGGTTCAATCAAAAGTTTGGTTGGGGAATAATTTTCCTCAGGAAGAATCCCTAGGGTCCTTTGAATTACCAGATTGACATTATGTTTTATCCCTTCAAATAACACTTGGTTTATATGGATCCAAATAATCCAACAGAGGTAGCAAGGAAACTCTTTAGCCTGCTCATTGGGTTCATCCTCAATCCATCTTTCCAAACTCAATACCAAGGACATAAAAAACCAAGAACTCTTAAACCTCAACACCTTTTTAAGGGTTATCCACACATGCTTGACAAAGGTACAGAGAACAAATAAATGATTTATACATTCACCAGCAGCTACACATAATACACAAATTCCAAGACCAGTCCCTTCTCTTTTCATTAAATTGTTATAGGTAAGCACCTTATATGTTAATGCCAACCATAAAAACAATCTAATTTTGAGGGGATCCTTCCATTTCAATATAATCTTATACCACCGACAAGCATCTTTACAATATCTAAAAAAAGAATATATGAGTGTGCAAGCTTAACAACTACCTAACCATTGTCATTATTCCATGACCAAACAAGTGGATCCTCCTCCTTACTAAGGGATATTCCATAATGATTTAATGTTTGAACATAAGTGTCCCATTCTAACTCCATAGGACCTTCCCTAAAGAGTCACTAATGACCCATCTCTACTCAATGCCCCAAATTTCAGTCCCTAAGGAAACTTGAGCCAGTGAACTCATTCCTTTAATCACCAGAACCTATAAAAGATATGGAGCTAAATTGTGATCTACAAGACCACAGATCCATGCATTTTTCCCCACCTGAAAACTCCTCTCATCCTTACTCCTCCACACCAACCACATCCCAGTAATCGAAAAGGAATTCACTAACCCTACCCAAAAGTTTGGGCTATTGGAAGACCTCTTAGACATCGATCTGACCCATCCATCAACTAGTTTACCTTTAAGATATATATATCTTACAAAACTACTCCATAAACTAGCATCAATTAAATAACGCCAAAGACGCTTTGCTCCAAGGGCCAACCTATATAAATTTGTAAATGTTCATAAAACCCCAATACCCCCACCAACTTTGGTTGTGCAAGATTTTCCCACTTGATCAAATGAATCTCCTTCTTCGCCTCTTGCCTCTCCACATAAACTTGAAACGCTTCTTCCTTATTTTATCAAGGATGAATTTAATTTAGGAACCTTATCGAGGTACAACTAGTGTATGAGAATGCATTTCAAAACCAATTTAACCAAGACCATTCTGCCTATCAATGACAACCATCTAAGACACTAATTTCCAATCCTTTTATCAAATTTTCTAAGTAGCCAATACCGGTCCTCCTTGTTGTAGTTATTTGGCTTCAATGGATACCCCAAATACCTAAACCCCTCCTCCAAATGACTCATCTAATAGGGAAGAAAGTCCTTAAGTATGGAACATATTTGAGGGCTAATCCCATTCTATAGTAACATTGAATTCTTTGAATTGATCACCATACCAGAGGAATTATAAAAAATATTCAATATAGCCTCATAATAATCCCATTCCTGCATATAAATTTATCCAAAAAGAAGCACATCATCAACAAATAAAGAGTGTGGCAACACATGATTTGCATAAACCATGACCCCTGGAATCAAACCCTCATACCTCTTTTTGAAATCAAGAGGATTAGACCTTCAACCACCAACTAAAAAAGTAATGGAGACATGGGGCATCCTTTCCTCAATCCCTTATGACTCTAAAAATTTATGTAGGAGACCCATTCACCAAAAATGCAAAATTAACAAAGGTCACACAAACCATAAGCCAATTTGTGACTTCAAGGCTCAACCCTATTAGAAGGAGCGCCAATATCTAAAATTCCTAATCTACGTGATCATAGACCTTGACCAAGTCTAATTTCAAGATGATTTCTTTCAATTTCCTTACCTTGATTGAGTGTGTCCCTTCTTGTTCCACAATAACAACATCCAGGTTTTACCTATTATGGAGAAACACAAATTGTTATTTGGACATATTATTTGGTAGGTAGGATTTGATCCTTGTTGCAATAATTTTAGATATCAACTTATAGACCAAGTCGCAAAGAGAGATGGGCTTGAACTCATTGAAAGATGAGGGCTCGACTTCTTGGGTATGAAGGAAAGGAAACTCAAATTTAAGGCCCCTATAATTCTGCCCAAGGTCCTATACTCCTCTACCATAGCCAACAAATCCGGCCCAATAATATCAAAAAAATACAAGAAGAGTTGGGAAGTCCAACCATTTCGACCAAGACTTTTTTCCTTAACGAAACCTGAAAGTATTTTTTTTACTCTTCTAAGGACACAGTTTTCCCATTCCTCCTACTCTATTCCCCAAAAAAAGAGGAAGGGAAATTTTGAATCACCTCCAGCTGCTCAGCAATATGATTCTCACCATAGGCCTAGTACATGGTCTGAAAATGTGTTAAGCCCTCCTTTTCAATCTCCTCCTAGGACCTACAAACCTCCCCATTGGCATTGCTACAATGGCTCCCATATAGAATCTACTACTCTTCTCTACTTAGGAAATTTATGGTAAAATTTAATATTACTGTCCCCTTAAGCCATCCAGATATACCTACTTTTAAGTCTCCATGATTCCCCCTACTAACAATATATGGTATTTCCTAGCTTCCAAGGTTCTAATCTCTCAGTTCTCTTCTTCTGAGAAAAATTCATTTGAATTCCTGTAATATATTTCCTTTATCTACTCCTCAATGTCCAAATATACCTGCATTTCCTTCTTCTTAAACCTAATCCACATCGATACCACCACTTTAAGAGCCTTTAAGCTAGAAACCACATGTTCCATTGTGAACCTCTCTATGCCATCTTCAAAGGCCTTCCAATTGTCGCGAACCAGTGCAATAAATTATTCCTTGACTGTTAGAGAGTGGTTGAACTTGAAAGGATATTTGTAGGGGACTTATTCAAAATATTTTTGTAGCACAACCAGCATATGGTACAATGAGTTACAAGTATCAATCCAAGATATGTACTTGAAATACTTCTCCAACAAGTTTTCTTCCACAAAGAAATGATCTATCTGTTTGGCCATAGTCTCTTCCTCGTGCCTACCATTTCTCCAAGTAGGGATGATGGGAGATGGAGTAATGTCAATAAGCCCTTCCTCCATAAAGGAATGTGCAAAATAAGGATCTAATATATCTGATCGCGCTCTACATCCCCAATATTCTCTATCATTCAATAGCAAATTCATATCATCCCCTAAGATGAATCTTGGGCCCCCAAATAGTTTTTCTTTGAAAAAACATGACCAGAACTCCTTTTGATTCAAGTGAGCACGATAGGAGTTTATAAATATCCTTGATGGGATCTATACATCACAAACAAATCCATTGAGAAGTATACCCATATTGAAAAAGGCCATCTCAAATTTTTCCTTCAATGGGTTCCAAGAAAAAACCATGCCCCCCGATAGATCTTTTGCATCAATTGAATAAACATTCCACCCTGGAAAGATGGTTTTGATAACCTCCCTTGCCTTGGAAGAAGCAACCATCATTTATTGTAGGAAAAAATGGCAGGTTTTATCTTCACTAACAAGTGTCACAGTGCAATACCCTTCAAGCCCCCCCCACACACACAAAAAAAACACCTTATATTGAGTGATAACAATATCATTCAAGTATATTGTAAAAGGGATTCCATTCTCTAAGGGCCTTGAAATTACAATGTATTCTTCCTATAGGAAATTTATCCACCCGAAAATCTTCACTTGATACTTGTGACTTTAGTTTTGTCTTAACTTTGATAATCAATGCTACACCACCCTCAACAATCCCCATTGGTTTTTTTCTTGAACGTGTATTAACCTTCTATCTTTCCCTATTTTTATTCTCAGAATCTATTATGGATCTTGAAACCAAGCCATTATTCTATTAAATATTTAGTGATTTCATAACTAGAGCACCCTTGTATGAGGTATTCTCAATTGACACAAGAGTAGATAGATCCTCTGTCGCCTCACTACTAACAACTCAAGATAAAATGGTGTCCCTAGGGTTAACTTCTTTTCCTCTATCCCTAGCCCATGCAACCAAAAATATATTCCTGAAGGATTGTACTCCAAATTCAAGTACGAACAAAACCTATCATGACCAAAACCCCTAGTCCTAAATTTCCCGAGGCACCAGACCCCGGGTCGATAGATAATGAGTTTGAAAAACTATTTGGCATTAAGTTCTCACCAAATGACTTATAAATCCTAATTGTCATAACAATAAATATTATTTTAGGACTCACTTCACATAAATGACCTATGTAATATACAACAAAATACCCTATTGACCTATGCCTTGTTTAATTTAACAAAGCTTAGGATCCTCGGGCATAAATGAATTCAATGTGAAAAAAAGATACAAAAGAGAAGAAGAATTTAGTAAACACTGATCAATCATTCATGGAAAAAATGCACACACATGGAGAAAAAATTGGAAGAATAACATTATATTCATTAATCAGTAATCTATCTATAATACAATCATTATACAAATAGGAGAATTTGAATCTACTAGGTATGATTCGATTACCTAACTTGGACTGACTCCAGATAACTCTATCTCTGGAAAAACACCGCTAGAACTCACTAATGAAACTCCAAATGACTAAATAACTTCACATTCAGTTAACTAACTGAGTTAGGTGAACAAAATAGTCCAACTTCCTCAAATCATGGAAGAGTGACACTAGGTTGACTGGAGGTGAACTAACTAAGGTTGATTGGAGCATGACTAAACGTAGACTAGGGACAACTGCTGGTAACTACTGGAAGCACTGAGTGTGGGTTCAGATTTCACTCTAAAGCTCTCAAACTCATATAAGTTAGCACAACATGTGGTAGGTTTCCCCCATGGCACTAGTGAGGTGGCATTAGACTCCTAAGCTAGGAAAAGACAAATAGACTATGGTGGTCAAGGGAGGATTAATTAATTAATCCTAACACCCCCCCCCCGGCCCCCTTAATCCTAACTTGAACAACCTGGGCCCTAGAAACTAAGACCAAAGGTCACCCATATAATCTAAATGAAAAAATGGTTGCTTAACAAACCGAGGAAATGGGGAAAACCTCATGGGAACCCCCCCCTAAAAGTAAGCAAGAAAACCAGGAACAATAACTGAATCAAGGATTTACACCAAGAGAAAATTTCTTCCTAAGTAAAAAGACGTGAAAAATTTCTGCATTCTGCATCTTTGTGGAGCAGTAATGCATTGTGATGGTCCTTGTGTGCACTAGTTTCCTGGTATTGTGCATGCGAAACTCTCCACCTTCTTCCAATATGATGACAGATAGGAGAAGAAATGTTGCTACTTTTGTAGCCAATCTTGCTTCTTTCAAACCTCTTTGATAGTATGAAAGGATTGAACTTGGGATGCCATGCCCAGGGGCCTTGCTTGAGCCCATATAATGGATTTCTTATCTTACATGTCAAGAGAGAATTGATGTACCCCTTAGGGTTTTCCATTTATATTTTTCCTTCCAATTTGCCAATTTCAACGACATGATCTAATTTCTCATTTTTCTTTAGTGAGCAGAACTATTGATCAAACCCTACCATCGTGAAGCATCTCCATAGGAGTTTGTAGAACCTCTCTGGGAGAAGTCGGTTTGCTTGACATAGAGCAAGGATCTCATTATGAAACTGAGATATTTTTCTTCTCTTGTCAGATGACTCTGTAGTCATGTTCCCATCAGCCTCAATAACCCTTTGAGCCCATTTAGGCCTGGGATTGGGAGTAGGGACTAGATATGGATCTGGATCCAATTAAACTTTGTATTCAATTCCATAAACTGATCCAACTTGGTCCTCTTCTTCATATGGTGAATCTAAAATATTAATGGAAACATTATCATATGCAAAAGGTTTAGGTAGGATGAATTTACCTTCCCTTTCTAAATAGCAGTTGATATTGAGCTGGATCTGAGTATGGCAGAAAGTGTGAGAATTCATATTCCTAGGAGGCATGGTTTGCAACACCTTTCTCTAGTAGCTTCCTAATTGAGATATCTAATATCTCCACTTAGTCAAGACCAAATACAACTCGCTTTGGTGAGCATGTATGATTCATCTAATATACAGACACCAATTTTTTTGCTAAAGAGGGAACATAGAGGACATTCTTGAACACTCCATGCTCTAATTTGATTGAACCATGATTCCCTTCAGCTTGGATTTGCGTGTCATATCCCATGTGAATACTTGGACCATCAGTAAGTTGTAATGAAGAGAATGATTCTTTGGAAGAAACCATGTGATTGGAGGCTCCTGAATCAATGACAAAGGCATGATATTTTGAAAATCCAACCTTTCGTGCATGGCATCTCTCATGATATTCAGTTTTTTCTCTAGATTTAGCCTTCCTTGCGCCTTCAAGGAGGGAAATATTGTATTGTTCAAGGAGTATTGACATATGATATATGGTCTTCTTGATATACCCTTTCTCTATATGGTTTCCTTTCTTATAGTAGGAGCACTTACTCTTGTCAAACCTCTAATTTGTGTCCTTCTTAGAGCCCGAGGATTCATTTTCTAGATCAAACTCTTCTTTAGGTTCTAATTCAATGTTCCTCTTCTCCTTCCCTTTCTGCTTCCTCCTTGACTATGCATTCCTTGTCTCCCCAACCAAGAGATCCTCTGAGGGATCCCATCTATATCATCTTGTCTTGTTCCTGAATAAGTGGAGGCTCTGAGGGATCCCATCTATATCATCTTGTCTTGTTCCTGAATAAGTGATTTTGTGAAGGCATCAAGGGATGGCATTCGCCAATGAGGAGTTGTCAGTCTCCTGGAGTGAAAGGTGAATATGAACACTGAGAATTATGGGCCAAGTTTGCTCAGAATATAGAACACCAATTTATCATCCTTCTTATCAATCCTGCACTGATTGCATTGCATGACAAGGGATTTGAATTTTGAGAAGAATTGGTGTATAGTTTCGAAGCCACTGGGTTCTAGTACTATCAACTCATTCTCCATAATATGGCCCCTCAGCTCATCCTAATTTCCAAACAAGGCTTTGAGCTTCTTCCATACTTCCTTTGGTTTTTTCAGTGCATCAAGATGGAATAGTAAATCTTCGTAGATGTGCATGCACATGGAGCCAAATGCTTCATCCAAAATTTTCAAATACTTCGACTTTTCAAGAGACTATTGGGGTTCAACCTCTCTACCCATGGTGACACTGTACATACCCTTATTGTGCAAGACTATCTGCATATTAGCCCTTCGATCAAGATTGTTGAAGGATGTGAGGATCCTGGGAATCAAATATCATGAATTCTGCATCTTACAACTTCAAGGAACAACTAATTCTTCTGAAATCTTCGATTTACCTACAAAAAAACAAAAAATTTGAAATAAAACCAATTCAAACAGTCTCCACTTAGACATGTGCACTTTCTCTGGGTGCATCACAACTAGATAGACTACTCTGGACAGAATCCAGAGGGATCAAGGCAAGGATACCATGAATTATGTGGAACCCAATTGCTTATGGTGCATCAATGGAAGTTTTCAAGGTTTGAAGTTGGCCTAAACGCCTGCTCTGATACCATGTTTAATTTACCAAATATTAGGATCCTCAGGCCTGAATGAATTCAATGTAAAAAGAAGATTGCATAAGAGAAGAAGAATTTAGTAAACACTGTTCAATCATTCATAGAAAAAATTCACACACACAGAGACAAAATTGGAAGAATAACATTACATTCATTAATAAATAATCTATCTGTAATACAATCATGATAAAAATAGGATAATTCAAATCTAATAGGTATGATTCGAATTACCTAACTTGGACTGACTCCAGATAACTCTATATGTGCAAAAACACCACTAGAACTCACTAATGCAACTCCAGATGACTAAATCACTTCACATTCATTTAACTGACTGAGTTAGGTGAACAAATGTGCCCAACTTCCTCAAATCATGGAAAAGTGGCGCTAGGTTGACTGAAGGTAAACTAATTGTGGTTGATCGGAGCATGACTGAACATAGACTGGGGACAAATGTTGGTGATTACCGGTGGAACTGAGTGTGGGTTCCTAATTTATAGGGATTTCTCTCTAGATCTATCAAACTCACGTAAACTAGTGCAACAGGTGGTAGGTGGCCCCTAGATGAGTCCCCCATGGAACTAGTGAGGTGGCATTAGACTCCTAAGCTAGGAAAATACAAATAGACTATGGTGGTGAAGGGAGGATTAATTAATTAATCATAACAATACCACAACTGCATATTCTTTAATTACAAAATTATCAACAAATAACTCCTTACATATAATAAAAAAATATTCTATTTAGGCACATAGAATCGTTCTTCGAAATATTGTGTATTCATGTGGAAGTTCACTTTTGTGCACATTTCAAAAATAACATCATTCATGTACGCAAACCTATGGATATAGAAGTGTCTATGAAAATTGGTCTCTTCCCACAACACAAAAGGTGTCATTTCTAATACACAATCATAAAAAGGTCATAGAATTGAACAATGAATTAGTTGGGACAATTCCCTTGCAAAAGATATACAATATTAACATGTACCATTCATTTCCCTTTTGTTCCCTCATTCAATTCCTTTATGTACCCTCATTTGTAACATGTATCATTTAACGTTGAATGAAACTAATTTGAAGGATCCAGAGTCACACTCAAGTATATCATCCAAATACTCATCCAAGTATTTTCAAATACTTCTAGATGTCTGTCACTCCTAGAGGAAACATTAGTGACCTGGAAACTACAATTATCCCACAATCAAAAGTTTTCCTCTTTCCATCCAACTTTTTAATGTGAAATTTACGACCATTGCACCAAATAGCCGTGTGGTGTTACAACTTCCATATGCTATACAAGTAAAAAATGCTTTGTCAATTAATAAACATATTTATATAACTTGGAAATCATCTAAAGAAAAGAAACACACCAAATAATTAATATGATAAAACAAAACTTAATATTCTTGCATGCCATATCTTTCAAACCATATGCTAAATCAATTTCCCTCTTCGTAATATTAGTATCTTGATCAATATGAGCAGGCTTTTAACCAATGTATACGCCCCTTCCCATGATAACCTTTCATTACATTGTCTATATCTTTCAACACATACCTCCATTCAATTAAGATTGTTTGCAATGTATAAATGTAGTGCATCCCACTCTTAACCAAATGTATGAAAAAATAATAATTTACCAATAATTAGCTACCATGGTAAAATGTACGATATACACAAAAGGTATGATATAACAATAATAAGTATGATATACACAAAAACCAAAAGGAAGATGTAGTATAAATCTCCACCATCTAATTACCTTTCACTTTAGTCATTGTACATTTCCCCAAAAGATGCTCCCCTTGAATTTTCTTGATGAATTTCACATCCCAAACACGATCCACTTGCATATTTGATCTTAATATAGGAATATATTGACAAATATACACCATGGATTTATATCCCATATATCCCTCCACCATAGAACGCTCGTGATGTGCTCTTTTTCTAACCAAGTCATTCAATGTTTCCAAGTGTCTATCCACCATCCACATTGACCATGTGTGTACAGGTGCACACATTTTAATCTCATCAACTTGGTGTAAGAGGTACTGTTCTTGTGCATTGAAAAATTCCATAGGTAGATGATTTTTCATTTCACACATTAACCTAGGAATTTCTCTCCTCCAATACTTTAGATATTCATTATGGATTTATTTTGATGACAACCATCTACAAATGATGCAAGAAAATCACATGTTTCAACAAAAACATTATATACATTACAAGTAAAACACATGTAATTCAGTTAGACAACAAATTGAACAAATTGTTTGCATATAAATGCTACTTACCTCATGCATTTTCCAAGATCATATATAACTTGTTTGATGTTGTTGTCAAAGTTGTCTGGGAGAGATAGTGGTAGGACATACTGTAACCATAAAAAGCAATCATTATTTGTTTCCAAAGTAGACCAAAAATACAAAATAATGTTACCAATATAGAAATATATATACCCAAAATAATTACCTTAATGAAGGTATATTACCAATCATGAGCTTTTACCCCACTATATTCACCTTTATTTGTTAAGATATTATTTATGTTTGAAGAAAATCCTATGGGAAACTTAATTTTTTGAATGACTGTTTTCAATACATTACTTTGTTGCTTTGTCAGTAACAATGGAAGGGTATTTCAGTCTCCATCACTATTTGAATGAATCATGCTTTGCATTGCATGATTGACCTAAATGTCACTAAAAATTTTGGCAATATTTCTTTGTCATGCCTACAATCTATAAGATTCGCCATAACATTTATGTTACATTCTTCCTAATATGCACTGTATCAAACAAATGAACTATTTGTAGGTCCTAATAGTGGGGAAACCTAATAAATCGTATGGGATAACTTTTTATTCCTCGTGGAATCCCATTAATGCCTTGACGACCTCCATGAAGCATAAATGAAATTACAACCATAATTGTCAAATACAATAAACATAATGCAATAAAAATAAATATTTCAAACAATAATACATATACGATACATAGACCATTTGCATACCTTAACAATTTCTATTATATTCCACCTTCCATAGGTGTGGTTTCATTCTTCACGGTTTTAACCTAGTCTCTTCTTTCCCATTGAAAATATGGTTTTCAACGGTTCAATACCTATGCTTCTTAGAGATGAAGTGCCTATAATCATCAAACACTTCCTTTCCTAAACTTCTTTAACGATGAGATTTCATCTCAGGACCACAAACTAGACATGCAAATTTACCCTTTGTTTGAAGACCTGCAAGAGATAGATTAATGTCAAAAACATGCACGATATCTTCATAAAATTATTTACTATTAAAGTGTAGTGGAACATCACATACCACAAAAATGTGTTATCCCTGGGCCATCATGAATTGTCCATACAAGTATTCCATGGAATTGAAATTCTTTTTTCCCTATTGGACTAAAGACGTCATACATAGTGATGCTAGCCCATAATTCAACTAGCTCATTAATAAGAGGCTCGATATATATATTTGTTTCTTTAACTTGGTACTTACCTAATTTTTTGAGAATATACATAATTATTACCATATGTATATATAAGAAAATAAATAAGTATAATATGTTATGCAACAAACACGAGAAATGAAATGTTACGTTCAAAAATCATTGTAAACAAATACCTGGAACAATCATTGCCAACATTACATGCTCTTTCTTTATTGACATCCAAGGAGGAATTTTATTGTTGATAACAACAATTGGCCACACTAAGTAAATTTTGCTCGCCAAATGGATTGACACCGTTAGCTACCAATGAAATCCTAACATAATGAGGTTCTTATTTGAAAACTGGTCATTTTTCCTCGTTGTTTCTAAATGCATAACCATTTGTAGGCATTCAAAGAACACAATATCTATTTCTATTTCAAGCACGATAATCCATAAACTCTGTTCTAGTTTTTCACTTGAACCATTGTTCCAAACGTGGAATTATGGGAAGGTGACGAGAACCTTGCGATACATCTTTTTTGTTAGTTGATCGGTTCGATATCTATAGATATGAAATTGTGGGAATTATGTTTCTAATGCATATTTTCCATAATATATAATATGATAATTAAGACGTGCATCAATATCTTGATACTATGTTCCAATATCTTTCATAATGGCAAATAAATATTTGTATGTGAGAGGCAATATATTTAACATGGTAATATAAATTCACCTAACAATCTACAACATAAAAAAAATAACTAGTTAATGTAAAGAACATTAATTGTACTAAATATTTCATTCTTATTTTACATGACATTAATTAACACAATATAGAGGAAAAAGTATAGCGTTATCATAAGTGATAAAAAAACCTTAAGATCTTTGTCATACAATTGTTTGACAAGCCATTTAAAACCTTTAAGTTCACCAACAATAATGTAGCGGAGAAATGATTTTCTCTTGAGCCTTCATAAAGTGGTTTCCTTTCCTTGTCAAGTAGAGGTACATCATGAATATCATGAAAGTTGTCATGACCCATTCAAGCTAATGTGTATTGGATCAATCTATTTGTACCATCACCTTCAACTATGTTATTATTACCATCTTCAACTATGTTATTATTATCATCTTCTTCCTTATGACCATTAACTTGATTTTCAATATTCACTCCATGTTCAGCTTGTACAACATTATATCTACTAATACTTCGAACATTCTCTAACGTCGGACACCTACGGGGACTTGTATATATATAATACAAGTGATTTTATATATATTGCAAGTGACTTGTATATATAAGTTGGACATATAATGAATATATATAGCTTACCAAGTGATGGTATTTATTCTGCCTTTCTACCTATCCGTATTTCCTACAATATTTTTCAGCTATTTTTATTGAAATTCTTCTGAGAACAAAGCCCCTGCATTGAGCGCAAGGGCAATAACATTTGTTATCACCCCTTTCCCTGAAAACCGCCCACATCCTATCAATAATCCTTTGTTTTTTTATCATGAACTAATGTTATTCGACTTTCTTCCCTACCAAATTGGAGTGATGACTATCTTATTAAATGAAGTGGCAATGTAGATATATTATTAATTTCGAATCTAATTGAAAGATAAAATAAATGTGTTCTATGTTTGAATAAAATGACTTGTAACCTTTCTAAACTATCACAATTATATCAAAACTATCAAAACATCTATTAAATATTACCTATTTATAAATCATGTATCCATTGGACTTATGACAATTGTTGACATAGTCAACGTTGACTTTTTCAACATTTACCAGTCAAGAGTGATAGTTGCAAGGGTTGAATGGTCATCCCTCTACTGTCGGTGTTCTAACAGTTTTTCATCGGACTACCAATGCTTATGCCTAAGACATTGGCAATTTGACGCTTAGGGACAAATGTCAAAATACCATCGATAAACCATTGGAACACTGACAGCCGAGGGATAATCATCTGTTTGTTAACGAATGTGGGATGATTTCAACAAAAACATATTTTTAACTTGTAGTTTTCAACAGTTTATTTGTGTCGTTGGATAATTTCACCAAATTTTAAGCCAAAATGTTGTAGTGGCACATGTAATTTGGTGAACCCTCCATTTGGAACCAAACCAATTGGCTACAAGTGGGTCTACAAGAACAAGTACAAATCAGATGACTCACTTGACAAGCATAAGGCAAGGTTTACAGTGAAAGGATATGTGCAAAAACAAGTCATTGATTATGATGAGACTTTTGCCCCTACAACAAAATGGGATACCATTTGTACTATGTTGGCCTTGGAAACACAAAACAGATAGAAAGTTCATCAAATCGATGTGAAGATTGCTTTCATTAATGAATATTTTCATGTCTCAACCAAAAGGTTTTGTTGTGAAGGGACAAGAACAGAAGGTGTGCAAACTCACCAAATCTTTATATGGCCTTAAACAAGCACCGTGACCCTCGTCTGAAAAGATAACTGAGCATCTTTTGAAATTAAATTTTAGGCACTTTAATCTTGTTGATGCAACTCCTTTTGTCAAGAAAGTTGGAAAAACTATTGCATATCTTATGGTGTATGTAGATAATCTATTGAAGACAAGGAACAGTGAAGACTATATTGCATCCATAAAGAAAGGATTCGAGATGATAGATTTAGGGAATCTTCACTACTACTTGGGCATTGAAGTGAGTCAGGATCCAAACTACATAGTCAGCTCCCGAAAGAAGTACATAGGAGAATTGTTGAACAAAATCAACATGGTTTGATGTAACCCTTTGTCTACTCCGATGGAACATAATTTTAAGCTCACATTGAAAAAAGGGAATGAATTTGAGGATGAAACCAAGTACAAACAACTCGCAGGAAGTCTTATCTACCTTACCACCACTGGACTAGATATTTCATTTGTTGTTGGGGTTCTTTCCAGGTTCATGCAAAACCCTTGTGAAGGACATTGATCTTCTGCAAAAAGAGTTCTAAAGTACTTGAAGGGAGCTGAAATTTATGGACTCAAATATTCTAAGGTGGGTGACTTTAATATGATTGGATATTTTGATTCAGACTTTGATGGGGATCAAGAAAGTAGAGTATCAACTTCAGGGTAGCTTATGAATCTTGGATCAACAACTATCTCCTAGAGATCACGCAAACAGTCAGTTCCAATAGATTCCACAACAAAGACTAAATATGTGGAAACTATAGAAGCAATAAAGAAAATTGTGTGGCTCAGGAAAATACTTGAAGATTTACAAGAGAAACAAGTGAATTATACTATTATTCTAGTCAACAATACTTCTACAATCAAGTTGGCCAAGAAGCCTAAATTCCATGATCAAACTAAGCACATAAATACAAAGTACCATGTGATTCGACATCATCTAGAGGCCAAGACTATTCATTTGAGACATTGTTCCACAAGTGATAAAATTGTAGACATCTTGACCAAAGCGCTTGGAAGATAAAATTTTGAAAATTTCTTAATGACACTTGGACTCACAAACAACCCTTCAGCTTAAGGGGGGGAATGTTAGTCATATAATCCTTCGGGATTATTATCATATTATGTAATGTAGGCTAATAAATTGTTGACAGTTGTCCGACATTTTAACTGTCGAAATAGTTTCCTCATTTGTATTCATATGCATGACCTCTCTCAATAAAAATCAGATTTTCGTTGTTGAGTTGTTTGACAGTTTAATTGTCAAAACAGTTTCCTTATTTGTATTCATATGCTTGACCTCTCTCAATAAAAATCAGATTTTCATTATTGAGTTATTCAATATGGCCCTTCAAATTTTTAGGCATAAGATTTGTTGAAATAATAGCAATTAATTTGTTTTTTATTTCAAACACATGTTAAATTTTTCAAGATAAGCATAAAATTACAATACTTGATATACACACAAAGGGAAAAGGGTATGTATGTCCTAGTTTTGTCTAATCCTCTATATGCTTATGTATGCCTACTACTCAATTAACATACTCTAATTGAATAAAATATCCTTGTTTTGCAAATAGCCCAATGGTCGTGACCGTACTTAATCCTTTGATTTCCCCTTTAATGCTTTCACCTACTACTTTTTAAGATACACAATGTAGACTATAAACATTTGAGTTTTGAGATTCTACGATGGTGGATTATATGAGCATAGATCCGAATCCTAGGCTCTATCAAGCGCCGAGAGGGATCAAATCTTTGGAGGTGCAAACCTCTTCTTAAGTATTGCACTCAACTATCAGCTTTGGTGTGATTCAGGCCAAAAGACACATCTTTTTATTTAAGGTCGACATATAATATTTTTATTATTAATATTCAATACTATTTATGGCGGACATAAAATATTTTATATTTTTTTATATTTTGTTACAAAAGAACATTACAACATCTCCCCCATACATGGTTTTAAAACCATGTGAAAGGCCCTCCTAAAACCATGGGTTGTTTAGGAGGCCTTGCACATGGTCTTAAAACTATTTGCAACGACCTCCTAAACCTTGTACAATAAAACCATTGGTTGTTTAGGAGGCCTTGCACATGGTTTTAAAACCATTTGCAAGGCCCTCCTAAACCATGTACAATAAAACCATGGGTTGTTTAAGAGGCCTTGCACATGGTTTTAAAACCATGTGCACTACCAACATTTGTTTTGCGGATAATTCAAATTTTTATTTTTATTTTTATTTTGTTACTTAGTAGGAGCATTACAAGATCACCCCCATATTGTGTTGTTTTTATGACCGACATTTTTTTGGCCCATAATTAATTTTTTTTTATTTTTTATTGTTTTGTTAGGTAGGAATATTACAACATCTACTCCATATTACGTTGTTTTTGTGGCCGACATTTATTTTGGAGGATAATTAAAATTTGTTATTTTTTGTGCCACATGAGTACCATCACATAACGTTACAAGATCTTCCCCATACTAAATTGTAAAGCACCTCTCAACGCAATAATCTATCTTTTATTTATATAGACATTTTTCATTTAAAACTCTAAAATATCTTAGCTTAATAGACTCGATTATAAAGTAAAATTATTAAAAAATATTTTTTAATATAATAAATTTATATAAAATCACATAAAATTTATTAAATCAAAAATATCAATAAATAAATAATTATATTTAAATTATTTTTAGAATATTATTTAAAACATGTTTAAAAAAATACCTATTTTTGGAATATTATTTAAAACATGTTTAAAAAAATACCTATCGTGTAATATAGCTATTTAGCAAGTATCCTATAATCTAATGACTTAATAAGTATAATAAATTGTTAGACATGCTTAATAAGTTTTAATATCATTTTCTAACATACTTAAGTACATTAAGGATCGCATATATATCAAAACAAATAATCAATAGGCCAGAAACATATTTGTATTAGTTTTTTTTTTAAGTGATAATTTTATATAAAATTTATCCCACCAAATTTCTCTATTATTTATGAATTTTATAAATATATCATATATCATTCATTTCTCAAATAATTTCTCAATTATTTATGAATTTTATAAATATATAATATTTCATTCATTTCTGAAATAATTAATTTTATCATTATATATTGTTGATTTTTTTAACTTACCACTTGGATTTGATTTATAATTATTAAATCTCATATAAACTCTAGCACTTTATTGCTCGAATATATTCCAACCAATTTATAGATAAGATATCGTCCAAGTAATGTGAATGAATTTGAGTATTATGTGGTCCAATAAGGGCAATTAATGAAAATAAAATAAAATACTCCGAGGAACTGAGGAGAGCGATGGTGGCGAGAGCGATGGTGAACAAGGGTTTCTGGGGTGATCACACCTGGAAACCACCATCTTACTGACCACGGAGGCCTGATGGTGCTGGTCTTTTGAAGGTGGCGGGGGGGTCCGTCAACAAATATGTCGGGACTGTGGACTATGTGACGCTTGGAGACTGAACCCTTCTTTTTTACAGAGTACTAAGGCTGCTGATATATGGTTCCGCGCTGAATCACGTGACCCTTACAGATTTGCTCGTGCTCAGACTGTTGGATGTCGTGTAACCCTTGCTGGTAACCCTCATGTGCCTGGTCGATGTCGGTTGCAGGGTTTACAACTTGGGCCGGTCGTTGGCACAGGAACCGGGTCTTGCTATATCGTTTTTTTTTCCGGTGTAATAGGGTTCTGCCGGGGTTTGCTGGTGGGTAGCGAGGTCAGCCCTTACATTTGGAATGAATGTGGCGAGGGGTACGTCAACAAATATGTCGGGACTGTGGACTATGTGACGTTTGGAGACTGAACCCTTCTTTTTTACAGTGTACTGAGGCCGCTAATATATGGGTCCGCGCTGAATCACGTGACCCTTACAGTTTTGCTCGTGCTCGGACTGTCGGATGTCATGTAACCCTTGCAGGTAACCCTCATGTGCCTGGTCG
>LPNX010096993.1:52249-113418 GCA_001517045.1 Pseudotsuga menziesii | reverse complement strand
ATCGCTGTGGTTTTATGGTGGGAGATTCTTGATGCTGTGTAGATTTTTTATCTTGTATAGGAGGGATTTTAGTGTGGATTACTATTTGAGACTGTGATGGCTAAGGTGTATTTGGTTGCTTTACTTTACTTTGTTTTATGGAGTCCACCCTCTCGCGAGGGTTAGTACCAACCATTCAAAAGTGGGAATTAATGCTTTATTACCTTTGCTGCTGTCATGTTTTAGTATTTCTGTTGACTATTGGGGATTATGTGGAGGGGTTTAGTGTTTGTGTATCGAGGTGGGAAACTCTTAACATGCTGTGATTGATTTACTCTTCGGTACTATTTTTTATCCTGAACATTTACTGTTGTTTCTGTACTTCTGTTGACTGCTGATGGACCTGTAGTGGTGGCTGGGAATTATTGTATTGTATTGAGGTATTGATGTGGAAATCTCCTAATGCTGTGAAAGGAATCTTTGTTAATGTTCTAATTACTGGGTCTCTATATTGCTATCGAACGCTGTTGGTCTTGTGGTGGAGTCTGGGATTTATTGTTATTGACTGGTGGATTGTGGTGGGTGTAACCTATACCTGTGTTGGATATTATCTTTTTACTGGTTTATTTACTTGATGTGTGTGGGAATGGGATATTGCTGACTGTCTTCTGTCGGTTGGTACACTTGGGGTGGTATTTTCCCTAGGGGTGGTTTGGGGGTGCCCGGGCTTTTGGTACCACTACTTGTGATCATGGGGGGACCATCAGTGGAAAGTCTATCCACTCATCTTGGGATGAGCCGGGCTAACCATGCATCGAGACGCAAGGCAAAGGCCCTCAAGGCATCTGGCCACAAACCCCGCTTTACTCTGGGTGTTGACATTTTTATGGACAGGGTGGAGAGCCTATGTCAGAGGGCTTTGATAGGTAGATTGGAAAATACCTCCTTGACTAAAGCTGGATGGGTTGACTGGGAAACCCTTCATTGGAAGCCTATTATTCACTATGTTCCCTCGATCAGCCTTCTGGCAAACAACTGGCTGGTTTTTGTATTCTTGAAGGAGTCAGATGTTACACCTATTCTGGAAAAGCTTTGGCCAGTCTATGAGGGGTCGGTTATTCTGAAGAAGCGGCACTCAGGTTTCGACCCTTTGACTGAAAGGGTGGCTGTTAGACATCTCTGGGTCTTACTACTAGCCCTGCCCTTCCCGCTCTGGAATAAGGATGTTCTTATTAACCTGGCAAACCTTCTTGGTCGATTTGTCGCTCTGGAAAAGGACTTCCACCTCATATATGATAAAAGAGTAGCAAAAATACTGGTTGAGGTGGATATGACCAAGGGTTTGATCCCAGAAGTTGAGATTATGCGTGGGGAAAAAATCTTCACCCAGAGATTGGACTACTTGAACATGCCTTTCAGGTGTTTTCTGTGTCATGAAACTAGACACCTTTGTCACTCTTGTCCCAGCCTCCGTGCTGGTCAGCCTATCAAAAAAGGTTTTAACCATGCACTGCTATCTGATGTGCCTTGCCCTGAATCTATTCTTCAGCCTGTGGACACTTTGGAGGATCAAACTGAACCGGTGATCCCTTCTTCTCCTGATACTAATACCTAGCTGACCTCACCTCTGGAGGTTCCTCTGATACCCTCTGCACTTGATACTAGATCTCGTAGTGCTGATGTACTAGAAGACGCTACTGATCAGATCTACCACTCGTCGTCTCCCACCACTTTTGATGATCTCACAAAAGGTCAGCTGATGTATATCAAAGACATGGAAGCTGTTGCAAAAAATTCTAGTATTTTTCCGGCGGTAACTTTGACCAGCTCTGTTGTTAGTGGTCCCCCTCCCCTGACTTTGGATCACTACCCCTCACTCCCTCTGAATACATCAGACTCGACCTCCCTTCCTTCTCACCCTTCTCCTGCTTTTTGCCCGGTTTCTTCCCCTTTACACGATGCTTCCAGTCCTCCTGAGGCACCTGCTTTCCAGGATTTTGCCCTTTTATCTACTCTCCCTATTTTCTCGGACAAGACTCCACTATCCCCATCCACCTTACCCTTGGAATCTATTAGATTCAAAGATGTGACCATCAGGAAATCCAGGAAGGCCCAGAGGGAGGGCACGGGGGATTCAATTGTCTATACCCCTCTCTCGACTCGTTTAAAACAGGCCGCCCGACTATCTTCCTCCTCTCCTATCATCCCTCAGGTACTTAGAGCATGTACACCTGTGGAACCCTCTTCTCCATGAAGATTTTATCTATGAATATTCGTGGTTTTGGGGGGGTTTCCAAACAAAAATCCCTTGGCATGTTACTGTCTACTCTTAGACCTGATCTGATTTTGTTCCAAGAAACTATGTGCAGTCATGCACATGCACTCTACATGTTTTCCAAACTCAAGCATGGCTAGGAATTTTGTGCATCTGATGCTTGTGGTCTCTCGGGGGGTCTTCTTGCGGGCTGGGACCCACACTTGGTTCGTTGTAAAGCTTTCACATCACTGGCTGGAATTGTTCTTAAAGCTTCTTTTAAAGGATTGGTTGAGTCTTTTACAGTTATAAACTGTTACGGTCCTTATGTACACCGGACTAGCTACTGGAACAGCCTGGTGTCTGGAGGGCTGTTGGGTTTGCCCAACTTAATTCTGGCTGGGGATCTTAAATTCACCTTATCATCTTCTGAAGTATGGGGGAATAAAGCTAGGCTGGACCCTTTGGCTTACTACTTTTCCCAGCTTATCTCAGATAATCTGCTGGTGGATCTTACGATGGACTCTTGTACACCCACTTGGAGGAACGGTCGGTCTGGGGATGAGGGAATATGTAAGAGATTGGACAGATTCTTGATATCAGAGTCTCTCATGCCTACTTTCTCCTCTTACCGTTCCTGGGCCTACCCATCTGATGTATCAGACCATTATCCTATATGCTTGGAATAGGGTCCACTCAGGTTTGTCCCTTGCAGGCCTTTCAAATTTAATAGAGCATGGCTATTGGAGGAGGATTTCAGGCATCCGGTCTGGTCCTCCTGGAATGATGTACTGGATTTATCTGAAAGCAGCCATATGGAGTTATTTACACGCAAGCTAAGTAGACTAAAAGCTTCTGTGAAGATTTGGGAAAAAGCTAAGAACATTGAGAGGAGGCAGCAGATTTTGGATATCAATATGGGCATATCAGACCTACTTTTGGAAGGCTCTGGTACTTTATCGGGTACTAGAAGACAAAAATGGGATGCTCTACAGGAGAAAAAGAATAAGTACTAGGCCCACGAGCTCACGACTCTGAGGTTGAAAAGTAGAGCGCTGTGGGTGAATGAGGGGGATGCAAATACAAAGTTTTTTCACCATTTTGCCTCTTCACGAAGGAACACCAACACAATCTGGTCACTCAAGAGCCAGGATGGTATTACTGTATCGGAGGACTTAGAACTGAAGGCTCTTGGTGTTAAACACTTCAGTAATCTATTTCATGATGATAAGTGCTCAGATATTTCACAACAATTGAAGGTGGTCAGACTTTTCCCTCGAATGACTTTGGATGATGATATAGATTGCTTTAATCAGCCCATAACAGGCCCGGAGGTTGAAGCTATGCTTAGGGGGTTTAAAAAGGACAAGAGTCCAGGCCTGGATGGATGGCCTGTTGAATTTTTTCTGGCTTTTTTTGAACTGGTGGGGGAGGAACTGGTTAGTGCTGTGGAACAGGCCAGACGTTTTGGTAGAGTTACCGGTGCTTGGAACTCTACCTTTCTGACCCTGATTCCTAAATGTGAAAATCCTTTAACCTTTGATGATTTCCGGTCGATCTCTTTATGTAATCTGATCTACAAGATTATTTCAAAGATTGCGGCTATCAGACTTAAGCCTATATTGAACCGCTGTCTATCAGCCAACCAATTTGGGTTTCTTAAAGATAGACAGATCACTGAACCGATGGGTATTACCCAGGAACTTTTGCACTCGATCAAGACAAAAAATTCTGATTCCTTGGTACTAAAGTTAGATCTGGTTAAAGCCTTTGATAGAGTAAACTGGACATTCATCAGGCTCCTGCTTATACAGATTGGTATTCCTCTGTTGGGTGTAAACTGGATTATGGGATGTATTACGGGCTCCTGTTTCGCTGTATTGATTAATGGGACTCCCTCTGAGTTCTTTACTGCATCCAGAGGACTGAGACAAGGCTGTCCCCTCTCCCCTCTCATTTTTATCTTAATTATGGAGGGACTCAGCCGAATCATATTGGATGCACAATATCATGGAAAGATCATGGGGTTTCGGTATTCGCCCAGCCTGTCTATAACCCACCTCTTTTTTGTAGATGATGTTATCCTCATTGGGGCTGGCTCTATTGATGAATGGAGGGCCTATAAAGAAGCTCTGGATTTGTTCTGTGGGGTATCGGGGATGGTGATTAGTCCAACAAAGTCATCTTTCCTCTACCAGAATGTTGACTATGAGTTCAGGGAATAACTTGCTGGACTCTTTCCGTTTAAGATGGATCCTATCACGGTGGGGTTTAAGTATTTGGGTTTCTACCTAAAACCGTTGGGATGCCATACCTCTGATTGGATCTGGCTTATCCATTTATTCGAAAGAAAGATTAAAAATTGGACTTACAGGTACCTATCACTGGGTGGTAGAGTGGTCCTTATCAGAGCTGTACTAACTGGTTTGGCGGTCTATTGGTTTGCTTTGGCTCGTTGTCCCAAATCCATCCTTAATACTTTGCGCAAACTTATTTATAACTTTCTCTGGGGATCATCTGGGGACCATGGTCTATCCCATCTGGTCAGCTGGGAATCTCTTGCACTTCTTATTGAATTTGGTGGCTGGGACATCAAGAACCTGGAATGGTTTGGTATCTCTTTAAGACTCAAGATTTTGTGGCTTCTTCTTACTGGTACTGGGATCTGGAGCAGAATCATTGCCCATAAATACTTAAAGAACAGACCTCTGGATGCTTGGATACGTGGTCGGTCTTTTAGTATTGTTGGTACCTCATATTTTTGGAATGGTTTCATCAGAATTATTGGGTGGATTACCTGTCAGCTGGGATGGAAGGTGGGAAATGGATTAAAAATCAGAGTGGGTATTGATCCCATTGCTGGGAAAAACTCATAGTTTTTATTATCGAAGGAGCTTAGGGAGTATCTCACTGATCTGGGTATCACTCATCTAGCACATGCACAAAATCTGGATGGCTATAGGTTGGATGGGACTGATTGGTACTCTGCCTCGGACCTACTTTTGGGTGGGAGCTGGGCTGAACAGTGGTCCTCATATGTTGCTGGATTGACTCATGGGGGTATAAGGATTGTTACTTCGGAGGACAGATTGCTTTGGATTTTTGATGAACAGAGGGGTATAGTGACAGCTAGGAAAGCCTATGATTATATAGTCACAAATTACAAAACTGTATTGGATACTGACATTATGATGAAGATTTGGCTCTTTAATCTCCCACTCAAGATCAAATGTTTTGTGTGGCTCACATGTAATAAAAAAATCAATACTTGGGATACCTTAAGGAAAAAAGGATGGTATGGTCCCAATAGATGTTACCTCTACAAGGAGGAGGCAGAATCGGTTGAACATCTTTTTGTCAGTTGTAGATTTCTGAAGGAGGTAATTGGTGGCCTAAGCTGTATTTTAAATGTGAACCTGGACTGGTGTGGCCATACCTTTCTGGAAATATTAACCTGCTGGATTGCTAGGAATGGGTATTTACTGTATTTACCTTTCTTCATAGTCTGGAATATTTGGAAGGCAAGGAACCGATTATGTTTTGAAGATCAGGATCCATACTTGAACAGATTGATATATATCATATATGATGATTTTTTGACCTTTAAGCCCCCTCTGTTACAAAAGCACAGGATCAGGAATATTGGGAATTTTCCTACACTTGTGTATCCTACGATCTTTTTTGATGGTGCGGCTACAAAAGATGTGGGGGGTGCGGGATTTGTTATCTGGCTGAATAAATTTCACCTTCTTGCCTTCAAGCTCAAATGTGGCAGAAGTACCAATACTAGAGCTAAGCTCTTAGCACTTTGGGCATCACTATGGGTCGCCAAGGATATTGGGTTACCTTACCTACATATCTTTGGCGACTCCTCTATGATTATAAAGTGGGATAATATGGAATCCGCCCTGGATATGGTGAATCTAGAGGCTTGGTGCCACAACACTAGGACTCTCATATCCTCCTTCATGTGGGTGGATCTTAGTCATGTTTATAGGGAACATAACAGGAGGGCAGACATTTTATCAAAGGAGGGACTGCATTTGGCACCGGGACATCTCATACTTACAGAATTTTTTGGGAATGAGATTATTGGAGAAAGCTCAGCAAAGCTCTTTTAGAATATGCACTTTTTACTACAGAAATATCTATCCAGTTTTGTGAGACACTTATAGGTTTTTGTGGAACATCTTTTTACTGATTACTTGAGTATCACTCCCTCCTTGGATCAGATTTTTGGGTTCCTGTTATGTTCTTTAGGAACATAGATTACTGTACTTGATTGTCTTCTTATGAGAGGGTTCTCTTAGGTAGTGGACCCAAAGTGCTTCGAGTATAAGTTTCTGTGGAAAATTATTGTGCTTTCATGTATTTCACTTGTTATTTTTGGGCTGATAGGACTGTATATTTGCTGATATACACAGGTAGGACTGTTTATTATTTCTGCTGTACATGAACATTCTGTTGTACATGAACAATTATTGGTCGATTTACTTGAAGATGTAAAAAGTTCCTTTGATTCAATGAATACCAAGGAATGTATTTTTTTCGACTGAAAAAAGAATGTTGCATTAACTTGTCACCGAAGCTTTAGAGCTATGAAGCAGATCGCACTTTATTATTTGTAAATTATTTCATTTCTAAGCCATTGGAAGTCCATTTGAGGATAATTTTCACAACGAAAGGGTACATAGTTAGACGGTTATTGCTAGGTGTATTGAATTCAACTTTAACGCCATACCAAATCAAAGACAACGTCTTCGATAAGAGGACAAATAATTTATGATGGCCACAACCCTTTAACACAATGTATTTTTTAAAGAAAATATTGGTTTCTTGGTATTCAATAGAATTTTGAATCAAAGGTAACTTTTTACTTCATCAAGCTAGGCTTACACAAATAAACCTTCAGCATTAGAACTATCAATCATAGACCCAACCACTTACACTAAGCAATAAAAAAACAGCAACTCCATTAAGGGGAGGCAAAAAACAAAGCTATCATCCACTAACTCCATCAGAGCTCCTAGTTAACAAAAAGCACTACATCACTGACTAGTGGCTAATCCAAAGAAGCACCTCTGGGGGTCAGCTAAACAGAGGAAAGTGTTCACCTCTAACATCCAAAAGATGTATTCATACACACAGTCATCAAATATGAGAAGAATTAAAGAGTGATACAAGCTAAAATAGCTGTAAAGTATCCTTAAGAGCACATTCCCCCTTAGAAAATTTTGAAACATGTAGAAGGCCCGAGGCCAAAAGTAGAGCTTCTTCGAATAAGCCATCAGCTATAACATTGTGTTCTCGATAAACATGGGAGGCATCATAATGGAGAAAGTAAGATTCTAGCTCTCTGATATATAGAGACTTGGTAATTCATAGATATATTGAGGCTGCAAAAAGTATGTTGTAATAAAAGGGTTGAGTGAAATTTTAGTTATTATAGAACTTTATAAGTGGAAAAAAATATGCGAAAATATGTAAATATTTAAAGTTGGAAATATTTAGTATATTCAATATATGTATGTGTTTTTATGAGGTGAAAAAAGAAAATAACAATAATATATAGAAGTCACAAAATTGAATTTTTTTTTGTGCATAATAGACCTTTCTTATTTTCTTATGTTGACAAGCAAGAGCATTTGTCACAATTTTGTGACTAGATTTTGTCTTTTTGAAACAATTGAAAATAAAGAACAATGTTAATGAAGAAAAACAATGACACTTCATGCAACATATGCAACAACATTTCATAAATAAACTTTACAATGACACTTCTACACACAAAATTTGAAATACAATTATATGTCAATATTAAATTTGAAAACAATTCATAACAAACAATAATTGCAAGTCCAATTCTAATTAAATGTTAATTTCTTATACAACCAAAATATTTATCACAAAAATCAATAACCCACCAACATTTCATTTTCAAAAAAAAACCACACTCTTAAAAAAAGACTCATGAGTGCAAACCTTAAAAGAAAAGATATTCCCACACTAGACACACAAGAGAGGAATGAACTAGACACAAGCCACATAACTGGAATCCAAGTTATGAAAGTGTTGCAGCTGCAACTGTTCTCCCCAAATTTTTTCAAATTTTGGACCCCCATTTTTTGATTTAGTGTTGCTTTAAGTCGTTTGGATTCGTGAACCTTTTTGGTCATGCTTTAATTTTGAATGATTTTGAAAATTAACACTCGTCATGTTTCTGGAAGTTGCTTGTGTTTGAAAATTGTTGTGGGTCGCAGGTTTTGAGGCTATTTGATACTCGCAGATGAATCAGACCTTCTATTCTTGTAAAACTGCTGTCTCGGAGGTGAAACAGTTTTAACATCTGCTAAATTCTTGAGTTTTCAAACACTTAGCACTTGTATTTTTCAGTTCGATTGGAGGCTCTTATCTGTTCGCTCTTTCGCCGTTGTGGCTCCCAAATCGACTAAGCACCCGATGTATAAAGTGCTCCAACGCTGATGTGTGTCAATCTTCTAGTCGCATGTCTATAACCTTTTTGCTTCCACCGTTGCGGCTCTCAAAACAACTAGCTACCCGAAATGAAAAGCGTTCCGCCGTCGATGCGACTCGCATGTCCGTATTCTTTTCTTTTCCGCCGTTGCGGCTGTGCGAATCACTTGGCTTCCAATGTCGTTGTCTTTTCGACTTCCGATCTGAAATTTTCCCGCCCGCAGCCTAGGTCTTAACTCTTCCGACTCCGACGTGCTTAAGTGTTTCGCAATGCCCATCGCCTGTTAAAACCCGCCTATGCGGCTGTGGATGAGTCTACCCTGCCGTGTTAGCAGTAATGCAATGCATGATCTTTCTTGTTGAGCAGTCGTTTGATTGATAGAATTTGACGTTTTGTTTCAGAATATAATCCCAATGAATGATACACTTTGATGAATTGCAGGTGGACTCAAAGGACTTTTCAGACCACCGCGGTGCGAAGGCATAGCTGGGCAGTTTTGGAAAAGGTCGAACCGTGGCCAGCAGGATCGCAAGAAGGACAAACGAAGGAAAAGACAAAATGAATAGTGACAAAGGCATAGACCTAAAAGATCTATCAGTTACTAATCAGATCATGAATGTGTACAAAAAATAAAATGGGAAGATGAAACGTTTGGAGGGACCGAAAGGTCATACGTTTGGGGGCAGCCCAAGCGGTCTACTGTTGTAGTTTAAATATTTGAAAGTTAGAACTTACATGGGGGATTTTTCCCTGGAAAAACTTGTAAACTAATGCTTGTAAGAGGAACTATTTCGTTTTACAACCAGAGACTGCAAATTTGTCCTGTTGGAGAAAGTGCTATGTGGAATTTATCAATGTGATTAAATGAGCAATGTTGAATGTGAACTATTTTGTTTTCAACTATGTTTCATCAACTATAAGAGCGTTCTAATTTCCTGAACCTATGTTCTTGTCTGAATGTTCTTCAGTACCTTTATGATGTTTTTTTTCCATTATGAGTATTGGGAGTTTTAACTGTTGATGAGCTATCTTTCATGTATACTTTTATTCATGTTTATATGTTTGGTTATAAGAACAGCTACCTGTGATTTGCCATAACATATGGACAGTAGTGCATTACTCATGAATTAATATCCAGCTCTCTAGAGATAGTTTAGTTAGTATTTATTTTCTTGCATATATGTGATTTGGATGCTTGTGAGTTCTAAGACGAGAGGTAAGAACCTGCGCATCACATTGTGACTACTCTTTGCATCTTTATCACCCTGCATTATTAATTAGGCACGTGCATATCATACTTTAATTCAAAAATACAAAAAAAACATACGGTGGACCGGGCCGCAACCGGTAAACCCTTTTGTTACTTGACCTATGGTAGCCGGACCGTAAACCGGATGGATTTCCTATACCAAACAGTCACGGGATAGTTGGGAACGTTGACTGGGGAGAATCCCTTACTATTGTTGCCTGCAAATTTCCAGGCCTCAACCTTTTCTGGCGCTAGAAGGAGGGCTGCCATTGCATGGCTGGCCAAGGAAACTCGTTTTCCCGAGATTATTCCACCGGTAACAGTTTTGAAAGCAGTGGGCTTCATAATCCAATTCCGGAAGAAAGGAGTAGAGAACATTTGTTTTCTATTGACAACGAGGTTGTTAATAATCTGAGAAGACACACTAGGGCATATGTGAAGAAGATTGGAGGATTTCCGATCATCCCTGAATTTCCCAGAAGAGAATATAAAAGGAAGGATCGTCCCATATTGGAAGACTCAGTGCTGGTTGAGGATTGGGAAGAGCTTGTAGAAACAGCCTTACAGGAAGTTGTGCTACCTTTGAATCAAGAAGGCCCAGATACTCCTCACAGTTCTCCCGCTCACACTCCTATTTCCTCACCTCCTCACTCTCCACCCAGACTCATGGCAGGCGTAAATGCTAATCCACCACCCAACCCACCAAATCCACCTTCCTAGAGAGCTAGATCACCCTTAAACCTGACACCTCCGTTACATGATCTACCTCAATCCTTTGACAAGATGTTGCCCATGTTCGACCCAAGTGAGAAGATACTAGTAGATGACCACCTGCAAAGTTTTTACTTGGCAATAGAAGGGTTAAGGGCTAGGGAGCATGAGGATGTAGTTTGCAGACTATTCCTGCACACCCTTAAAGGAGCTACAGCATCATGGTATTTTGGTTTGCCTGCAAACTCCATCCCTGATTGGGATACCTTTGAAAGGATCTTTAGGAGTAAATATGCGACTCAGAAGACTCATGCAGCCCTCATGAAAGGATTATGTGCCTTAATGAAAGAGAGAAAGGAAAAGGTGCACAGTTTCACTCAAAGATTTGCAGCATATCTCAAGAATTTTTCTGAAGCTGACCGACCTTCGGACAAGGTTCTAATTGAATATTATACTTCAACTTTAGGGCCTGAGCTGGCTATGTTTGCCAAAATGAAGGCCAATCCCACTTTAGCAGAAATGTATGAGGAAGCAAAAAAGGTAGAGGCTGAAAGAGAAATTATTGAATATTATCCCAAACAGTCAGGAGAGAAAGGTGTGGGAAGGAAAGCCTTGTTGTTTGCTAAGCCTAAGGAAGAGAAATCACCAGATTTTGAAAGTATGGAAAAAATGATGCAGAAGATTTCTAACAAGATCATAGACTTAGAGAAAGAGAAGGAAACCCAAAAGTTCTACAGGCCCTATTACAAGAAAAGAGAGGAAAACAATCAATCCCAACCTCCTCCTCACAATTCTGCATCTATGAATTTAACAGAGGTAGGCATGGACAATTTTTGCACTTTCCATCAACAACCACACTCTGAAAAGAATTGCCCTCAATGGATAAACTCGGTGACGTTGGTTATGAATCAGCTGCTGGATTCTAAATTAACATAAGATGGAGATGAAGAAAGAAAAGAGAGTACCACTTCAACGAAGGAACAAGAAGAGGAAACCATGGTTCTGTGGAATTCTGTTTCGTTATTTGATGCTGAAGAGGAAAAGAATCGGGGCTACAAGGACGTCATGAAACCAACGTAACAACAAGGAGCCAAGGGCTAGCTAAAGAAAACAATCTCATACTCCCAAAGATCAAAAGGCTGCAGAAAAATGTTAAAAAATTTCAGGATAATTCCTCAATTGATAAAATTCCCAAATTCACCATTACCAGCCAGGATCCTAGGAAGACTGATACGTTCGCCAAGCCCACTGAAGAAAAAGTGAATGCTGATAAGCCACATCCCACTAAACTGCAAATGGATTATGACATCGTGGAAGATATAAAGAAGGAAAAGGCGAACGTTTCACTATTTGAAATGTGTAAAGTGCCACAGCAAAAGGAAATATTATTGAAAGCGCTTGAAGAATCGGATGAGAGGCTTCCCGCTGACAATCGGCCGAAAGAGGAAGAAGAAATCGAAGAAACCAGCATTGGAGGTAAGTCTAAGAGCAAACATCCACCTTTCCTCCTCACTTTTGAAATTTTTAATCACAATGTACATAATTGCCTGGTAGACTCAGGGGCGTCAGTTAACGTCATGCCAATATCAGTCTGTAAAAAGATAAATGGGCAGCCTAGGCCATCCACATGGAGGGTTGTTCAGTTGGACAGGACAAATGTAAAGGTAATTGGTGAGATAGAGGATGTCCTAGTCCGCTTGTCATCAAATGACAAAGTATGCCAAGTTATTGATATTGTGGTGGCCGACATACCAGACGCTTACGGTCTTGTTCTAAGCAGAGATTGGTCGGCAAAACTAAATGGATATTTTTCCTCGGATTGGTCACATCTATGGCTATCGTATAAAGGAAGTCCAAACCAAATTAAAATTTTGAGGGAACCTCACATGAAATACAACGTTACTCAACTTGAGCAGAAGAATGAACCAGTGGATTCTGTGTTGGGAAATTTTTCTATTGAATTGGAACCAGGAAATTACCAAGCAGAAGAAGCCAGCGACACAACAGACACCCAGCCTGATCTCCTTCGATTTTCACAGGCTGATGAAATCAACTGTAACATAGTAAACTTAGCAGTAGGAGTAGATTCGTGTGCAGTAGTTAGCGATTTTTGGACATTGTTTTTTGATGGCTCTAAGACGTTAGAAGGGTCAGGGGCCGGTTGTGTCTTGATCGACCCCAAGAATAATAAACATTTTCTCTCATGTAGATTAGAGTTTGAATGTACGAATAACACGGCTGAGTATGAAGCGTTGGTGCAGGGTTTAAGGAAAGCAATCGAGTTAAAGGTAAGTAATCTAAAAGTTTTTGGAGATTCTGAAATAATTGTTAAATAGATCCGAAATCAAATACATTGTGTTTCCCCTCACTTAAAGGCTTATCAAAATGAGGTATGGGACCTACTCAGATGTTTTAACGCATTTAATATTATTTCAATTCCAAGACTTAGAAATGCAACAGCTGACTTGTTGGCCACATCAACTGCTAGGATTGTGCCTACTAATAATCGATGCTCTGTTGAATTGATTTTCAGGCCCTCGGTACCTGATATGATCACCAACCTATGAGTATTCGATGACGATCAGCAGATTATAGAATGCTTAACAAATGACGAGTATTTAAAGGAGCAATTATAGACGATGAAGAACATCAAGCTGAGCTGAAGTATGATAATTTCATCCCTAAAGGAATCCGAACTTTAGAAAGAATGTTCGATTTAAAATGAAAAGTTCAGAAGACCAGCCAACGTGAAGACTCACAGCTCATCTCTACAGTTCGAGCTGATAAATTTAGGGACTGAGACAAATCCTAAATATGTGAATCTTGGCAAATGTTGTTCACCAGCAGAAAGAGATAAGTTCGTCAGTCTGTTTAAACAATATAAAGATGTTTTCGCCTGGACATACGAAGATTTGAAGACATATGACACCAGCATCATCAAGCATGTTATCCCCATCAAAGCTGGCGTCAAACCTTATCAGCAACCTTTAAGGAAAATGCACCCCAAATTGGAACCTCTGATCCAGAGTGAAGTTAAGAAATTATTGGATGCCAGAATAATTTTTAAGGTCAGACACTCAGAATGGGTCTCAAATCTGGTGCCAGTGAGGAAAAAATATGGAGAAATCAGGCTATGCGTGGATTTCAGGAATTTAAACTGTGCTTCAGACAAAGATAACTATCCTGTTCCACCCATGGAGCAATTGCTACAAATGGTCTCAGGTTCTGAACTATTTTCTTTATTGGACAGTTTCTAAGGCTACAATCAAGTATTAGTAGCCAAAGAAGACAAGTTGAAGACAACATTCAGGACCAAATGGGTAACTTTCGCTTACAGAAGAATGCCCTTTGGGCTTATTAACACTGGAGCTACATTCCAAAGGGCTATGGACATAGCTTTCCACGGTCTGATTGGTCGTAGTGTTGTGATATACCTCGATGACATTACAATGTTCTCAAAGAGGAGAGAAGAGCATGCCTTTCATCTAAGGCAGGTTTTTGAACGCTGTCGAAAATATCGCATCTCACTCAATCCGAAAAAATGTGTTTTTGTTGTTACAGAGGGTAAGTTGCTTGGTCACATAGTTTCAAAGAAGGGAATCTCTATCGATCCGGAAAGGATCAAGGCCATTGAACAGATTCCCTTGCCCCATAATTAAAAAGGGATGCAATCATTTATGGGAACAATAAACTTCGTGTGAAGATGTGTGCCTGATTTCGCTCAGATTGTCAAGCCTCTGCAACAAATGGTGAAGCAAAATGCACAATTCAAGTGGACTGATATTGAGAAGAACGCATTCAGCAAAATTAAAATTGTTGTTGCACATGCACCCTCCCTGAAAATCCCAGATTTCGACAAAGATTTTATTCTATATACCTTTGCATCCGATGATTCACTAGCAGCTGTGCTTACCCAAAAGGAAGATGGGGGGGATGAATTCCCAATATCTTTCATGAGCACTGGTCTACAAGGGGCCGAATTAAATTACCCGGCTATTGATAAACAAGCTTATGTATTATTCAAAGCAGTGAAATAATTCAGGCCCTACATATTAAAAAATCGAACCAAGGTGATCGTCCCATACCCAGCTGTGAGGTCACTTTTTGTACAGAAAGAGTTAGGAGAAAGAAGGGGCAATTGGGTAACAGCTCTTCAAGAGTATGACCTCGAGTTCAAGCCAGCCTCTATAGTCAAAGGGTAGGGGTTGTGCAAATTGATGACTGAAAATGGGAACAATGACGAACACGCCTGGGAAGACAAGGTTGAATTACATTTGATGGATGTATGTCCTTTGTTCACAGCCCCCGAATCTTGGTACAGAGACCTCGTGCATTACATTCAGGCAGGATTATTGCCAGAACATTGGAATTCTAAGCAAAGAAGAGCGCTATGTCTCAAATCAGCCTCCTATCAAATTGTTGAAGGAATATTATTTAGAAAAAATTACGATGGAGTTCTTCTTAGATGCTTAGAGAAAGAAGATGCGAAGAAAGTAATGACAGATTTGCATGACAGGCCTGCTGGGGGACATTATTCAGGAGATACTACAGCCCACAAAATTCTCAGAGCCGGTTACTATTGGCCTATGCTCTTCAAAGATGCACACGCACATGTCAGGAAGTGTGATATTTGCCAAAGGAGTAGTGGAAGACAACCTAAAGCAGCCGCACCCCTAAAGCCTGTGATGATCACAGAGCTTTTCGAGCAATGGGGGTTGGATAATATTGGAGAAATAAAGCTGAATTCCTCCCTACAACACAAGTACATTTTGACCGCGATCGATTATTTCACTCGCTGGGTCGAAGCCGTCCCACTGTGTAAGATAAATGAAGACGCGGTCATCAGCTTCCTACAGGACCATATTATGACCAGGTTTGGAGTTCCAGTTTCTTTAGTCTTTGATAATTCTACTTACTTTTCATCGATTAAATTAACTGCTTTCGCTCATGAGAAAGGAATAAAGTTGCATTATTCTGCTAATTACTATCCACAAGGAAATGGCTTAGCTGAATCCACTAACAAAAATCTGATTAGAATCTTAAAGAAAACTGTAATAGAAAACCAGAGGAGTTGGCACTCAGTGCTACCAAATGCCCTTTGGGCTGATAGAGTCACCCCCAAGTCTTCGATAGGAGTGTCTCCATATACCCTTGTGTACGGTAAAGAAGCCATTCTTCCTCCCAATATCATGCTACCTTCTTCCATAATAGCTCAAGAATATAGAGGGTCAGATGATGAAGTTTTGCAAATAAGGATATATAATCTACTGAAAGCAGAAGATGCTTGATCTAAATCCAGAGAGTGCTTTAAGCAGCAGCAAGAGGTAATAAAGAGATGGTTCAACAAACGTAAGGCAGGAACAAAAGAATTTGAGGTAGGAGATTTGGTTCTCAAATGGGATCACCCCCATGATGAGAAAGGGAAACACACGAAATTCCAGCAGTTGTGGGTAGGTCCTTTCCAGATTGCGGCAAAACTTGGCCCTTCCACTTATAAGTTGCAAGATCTGCAGGGGTGGGAAGAGAACTTACTAGTAAATGGTTTAGTTCTCAAGCCTTATTTTTCTTGAGTTTCATTTGTCTTCTTCAGTCTAGTATATAAATAAGCTGGCTTGATCGTCTTTTTGAGTCTTTGAGTCATGAGGTTTAGTTTTGTTTAGTTTAAATTTTTGTTTGATTTCAATAAAAGGAAGCAAGTTTTGGTTGCATGGAGAGCATTATAATTCTGGACTAACTAAAATCCTTGATTATGAGACTGTGTATTATGGATTTATCTGATAGAATTTCTTCTAGTTTAGCAGTTTTCCTAAATGGCTATGAACACATTGAAGTCCTGCTTAATCCCTGTAAAGTAACTCAAGATTAAAAGGTCTGGAATACTATTTCGAGGCTCCATCCATCTCACACTTAAAATATGTCCTAGGGGGTGACAGCCAAAGACCCATGGAAAGGAAGCAGGGTAAACAGTATATTATATATAAATGATCCCATGCCAAGAATTGAAAGCCAAAAGGCTAAGAAGAGTCAAAACTCCTAAGAAAGTAATGTGTATCAAAACAAAGCACCAAATCATATGAGTATAAAATTGCCAAAAGTTCTTCTTCGTCCGTGAGCTGAAAATTAATTACATCTCTCACACAAAAGGACACTATGGACAGAGGAGCATGAATAAAAATTCAGAAAGAAAGGCATGAGGAGGACTCAAAAGGACAAAAGTCCAAAAGCAAAAAAAGAGTGCAAAAATGGCATGGGAATGAGGAACAAATGAATATTTCTATTTACCAAATGTTACGATCCTATGGTGTCCAAGCTGGAAGCTACCCGAAGACAAAGGTAAAAATGAAACTCATACTCCTGGCCTCGGAAGAGTTATCTTGACTTCGAGATCTTGGTTTCCATTTTCCTAAATTAAACTACCCTCAATGATTAAAAGTACATATATTTTCCATTTGGGAAATCCATACATCTAGAAGAATTCAACATGGTGGTTTTGTTATTAAACAGTCTGTTACTTAAGGAAGAAATTGTCCAGAGATCTAGGTTCACCAGGTAGTTGCCAATTGTTGCAACTGCAACTGTTCTCCCCAAATTTTTTCAAATTTTGGACCCCCCTTTTTTTATTTAGTGTTGCTTTAAGTCGTTTGGATTCGTGAACCTTTTTTGTCATGCTTTAAATTTGAATGATTTTGAAAATTAACACTCGTCATGTTTCAAGAAGTTGCTTGTGTTTGAAAATTGTTGTGGGTCACAGGTTTTGAGGCTATTTGATACTCGCAAATGAATCAGACCTTCTATTCTTGTAAAACTGTTGTCTAAGAGGTGAAACAGTTTTAACATCTGCTAAATTCTTGAGTTTTCAAACACTTAGCACTTGTATTTTTCAATTCGATCAGAGGCTCTTGTCTGTTCGCTCTTCCGTCGTTGCGGCTCCCAAATCGGCTAAGCACCCAATGTATAAAGCGCTCCGCCGCCGATGCGTGTTAGTCTTCTAGTCGCATGTCTATAACCTTTTTGCTTCCTCCATTGCAGCTCTCAAAACAAATAGCTACCCAAAATGAAAAGCGCTCTGCCGCCGATGCGAGTCGCATGTCCGTAGTCTTTTTCTTTTCCACCGTTGCGGCTATGCGAATCACTTGGCTTCCGATGTTGTTGTCTTTCGACTTCTGATCTGAAATTTTTCCTCCCGTAGCCTAGGTCTTAACTCTTTTGACTTCGACGTGCTTAAGTGTTTCACAGCGCCCATCGCCTATTAAAACCCGCCTATGCGGCTGTGGATGAGTCTACCCTACCGTGTTAGCAGTAATGCGACGCATGATATTTCTTGTTGAGCAGGCGTTTGATTGATAGAATTTGACGTTTTGTTTCAGAATATGATCCCAATGAATGATACACTTTGATGAATCGCAGGTGGACTCAAGGGACTTTTCAGACTACCGCGGCGCGAAGGCATAGCTGGGCAGTTTTGGAAAAGGTCGAACCGTTGCCAGTAGGATCGCAAGAAGGACAAACGAAGGAAAAGACAAAATGAATAGCGACAAAGGCACAGACCTGAAAGATCTATCAGTTACTAATCAGATCATGAATGCGTACAGAAAATAAAATGGGAAGATGAAACGTTTCGAGGGACCGAAAGGTCATACGTTTGGGGGCAGCCCAAGCAGTCTGCTGTTGTAGTTTAAATATTTGAAAGTTAGAACTTACATGGGGGATTTTTCCCTGGAAAAACTTGTAAACTAATGCTTGTAAGAGGAACTATTTCGTTTTACAACCAGAGACTGCAAATTTGGCCTGTTGGAGAAAGTGCTATGTGGAATTTATCAATGTGATTAAATGAGCAATGTTGAATGTGAACTATTTCGTTTTCAACTGTGTTTCATTAGCTGTAAGAGCGTTCTAATTTCCTAAACCTATGTTCTTGTCTGAATGTTCTTCAGTACCTTTATGATGTTTTTTTCCACTATGAGTATTGGGAGTTTTAACTATTGATGAGCTATCTTATCATGTATACTTTTATTCATGTTTATATGTTTGGTTATAAGAACAGCTACCTGTGATTTGCCATAACATATGGACAATAGTGCATTACTCATGAATTAATATCCAGCTCTCTAGAGATAGTTTAGTTAGTATTTATTTTCTTGCATATATGTGATTTGGATGCTTGTGAGTTCTAAGACGAGAGGTAAGAACCTGCGCATCACATTGTGACTACTCTTTGCATCTTTATCACCCTGCATTGTTAATTAGGCATGTGCATATCATACTTTAAGTCAAAAATACAAAAAAAACATATGGTGGACCGGGCCGCAACCGGTAAAAAAATTTGTTACTTGACCTACGGTAGCCGGACCGCAAACCGGACGGATTCCCTATACCAAACAGTCACGGGCTAGTTGGGAACGTTGACTGGGGAGAATCCCTTGCTATTGTTGCCTGCGAATTTCCAGGCCTCAACAGAAAGCTACCTATTCTCTTTTACTAGAACATAACCATGAATGCTTCAAATCAATGTAAAAGAAAAAATGTACATGAGGAAACATATGTGGTCACTAGGATAATCACAACACACTTTGGTAAAAATTTCAGTCTCAAACACAATTTCATGATTATCCCAAACAAAAATAGGTTAAATGGTGTACATTTATTTCGCAAAGTAGTGCATGGGATGATGGGATCGTGGCTAGTGAATGCTCCAGGTATTTATTTTATCATTGAACCTCTAATTAGAAACAGATACTACAAATATAAACATATATGAATCCAAGTTATATACTAGTTAGAAATTGTGTTAATCGGTTTTTTTTCAAAATACAAAAAACATACCCTTAAATTGAATTATTATTTTCAATAGCAATCCAGGGAATTTATATTTCCAAATTTCTTTTCACCATCACAAATTATCATCCAACCTATTATCTTGGCTAAGAACAATGTATCAAAGTCTCAAGGTGAAATTTCTCTTGTTGGATTTTTATACCCTAATAAATCTTCTTCTTCTAGTTTAATCATCACCTAACTTCTTAACCTTGTAAGAAATGCAAATCATTCCTCCTCCTCTCTTCCCCTTAATCCAAATAGAACACCAAACTTCCATTCTTATCTCCATATAGTTGTGAGATCATCATACACAACTTATCTTAAATAAATTATGCTTATTTATCTTAAATAGATTATGCCTCTATTACATAAAAAATTTATAAAAAAATTGAAAATATGTTATCCCTCTCACATCCAACATAGAGATCAAAACCAATACACATTTTACCACCATTGTTAATCTTTCAAACAAGAAGAAATGTTAGGCAATAAGAAGAAATGTTAAAACAATCACCTTCTAACTTTTGAAAGCTTTGGAAACAATATACTTTTAGGAAACAACCCAACATCATAAACCTTAATCCGAAACCAATATCTGAACAAATTTTGCAGCAACTCCCTTCTCAAACAAAAAAAATATTATTTATTCCCCAACCACTCCCCTCCTTGGGCTTTGCAATACTTTACCCCTTTATCATATGTGTGCCTCTTTTCTCTCTTTGACGAGACCATATAAATTAAAATATTATTTTAATCCTTTCAAGTGCTCCCTTTTTTTTCAGGAAGAAAAAAGCGTGTCCTTGATATTCATTAATCTGAATCAAAGGGCATCTGATGTGCCTTCCCTTTATAGGGATACATACAAGTAAAGTCTATGAGGATATCCCAACTGCATATACCATGAATGAGTCCCAATACATAAGTGCAAGCCCGAGGGGTGGACAAACAGTGCAACAACCAAGCAATGAAGCCATAATCAGATAGGGGCATTGACTAGCTCAATAATCCATAACATTCCGAGAAAACAACAGTAGCAGTACTGCTATCAAAAGGTGCCCGCTCCATAACGTCAATGAGGTGCATACCTCAAAAAGGAGATCCGTGTCCTGCACCAAGCTCAAAAGAGCTGAAATGTATCATGAGAGACCAAAAGGCCTTCAATAAATTCAGAGTATTTACCACAACCTAGAGCCAAAGTAAGGGAATATTTTGAGACACAGTCTGCGACCTGGTTGTGTTCACGGAAGATATGGCTAAAGTAAAGGTGGTGGAAGCAAGAGATGAGTCTTCTTGTGTCCATACACCAATGACTGAGGGCAGGTGGATGCAGGGCAATAATACCCTTTTCCCAGCTGATGATGACAGCAGAGTCACCAACGATATTCAATTTTGGTATCCCCATCAACAGAGTAACATGCAAGAGAGCCCATAGAGCAATTAGTTCTGCTTTGGTATTAGTGCATGTCCCCGCCCCCAAAGCAAACTCAAACAAATGGGACTCATTCAAGTAAAGACAGAATCCAACCCCACCATAACCATTAGCAGCTACCCCATCAAAAAATCCATATGGAGAGATGAGAACAGGACTAGATCCAATAGCTCTCAGTTTTTTGACCTTTGGAACAGCAGCCTTGTACAACTGAGAGAGATACACAATTTGTTGGGTCATAATCATAAGAGAAGGCTTTTTCCCTTCAAAGATAGCCCAATTCCTTTCTTTCCAAATATCCTAGATAGCAAAAAAAGGGAGGAAGCAGCAAACAGAGTGCTTGGAGAAGCTAGCAATCCAAATACTCAGGAAGGAGCTGAGTTTATCGGAGTGTTGAGGAGGAAGAAAGTGATAAACATTACTCAGATAAACAATAGCATTCTTCCACATAGAGCAAGAAGTAAATAAATGCTGCACACTATCTTCACCAAAGCCACAGAGAGCACAACATCCAAGTCCTATCCATCCACGCTTCTAAAGATTGTCCCAAGTAAGAATCTCATTAGCCAAAGCTAGCCAAACAAAACAACTGATTTTCTTCGGAATAATTCCAGACCAGATCAGAGCTTGTAGTGGGCTGCCAATCGGAGGAGAAGAGGAGTATATAATATTGTCATATACCAATTCAGCAGTTACGGATCCATCAGATTGATTATAATCCCACACCAAATTATCAGAGCGGGTACTGAGTCTGATCCTTGCTCCGTCTAGACTGCGTGTGTATTTTTCCCAAAGTAATTTCCATTCCCCATCAATATTTAATCTTCTACTATGTACCAATAGGGGTGTTGTCTAGGTAGAATGTTATGTGCCTGATATAGTGTAGTGATACCCAGGTCTTCGAGATAGTCTCTGAAATCTGATGGTAGCCTAGAGCTTTGCAGTGCGCTGATGATTGGGTCAATTCCCAGTAGAATGTCCATTCCATTACCCACATGCCAAGAAAGGCACTTTCCAATCCATGGTAGAGTATGTATGAAGCCTCTCGAGATCACAAAAGCTTGTTGAATGGTGAAATTTTTTTTCCTAAGCCATGCCACAATAGATTGGTTCTTCAAATGCTTGCTTAATAGGACCTGATGCCATGGACCCCTATTATGAAGGACCATCTAGAAATTCTTGGCTCTCAATGCAATACTGAACCAATAGATATTTTTGATACCCCAACCACTGGAAGTCTTTGGCCAAGTGAGGTGCTTCCAATGCACTAGATGGTACCTGTGTTTGTCTCCAGTAGAGCCCCATAAAAAAGCAAAGGTAAGACTTCTAAGCTTGTTTAGGACCGAGATAGGAATAGGTGCCAGGCCTAGCCAGTAGATCGGAAGGCTAGACAGAACAGCTTGGATAAGAACCAGACGACCACCAAGAGAGAGGTACTTACGAGACCAATGAAAGATTCTCTTTTCAAATTTCTGAATTAACCAGTGCCAGTCACTAATCTTATAACCCATAGGCTTGAGAAAATGCCCAAGGTACTTGAAACCTGTGGATAAAGGATCCATCTTATAGGGCATGAAATGGGACATGTCATGTAGGATATCAGTATCGACATATTGAAGAGGAAGACATACTTTTCCATACTAATACACATCCCGGAGGCTTTGCAAAAAGTACTGAGAATAACATCAAATGCCATCCATTCCAGCAAGGTACCAGTTCCAAGTAGAATGACATCATCCACAAAGAGGAGGTGGGTTAGAGCTAGAGATGGAGATATTTTGATACCTCTAATAAGACCATTCACCCTAGAATCATTAATCAAAAGACTGAGCCCTTCAATTACAAGTATGAAAAGCAAGGGGGATAAGGGACAGCCTTGTCTGATACCTCTGGATGCTCTGAAAAAATTGGATGGGGTACCATTAATCAAGACAGCAAAATTTGATGAAGTGAGACAGCCCATTATCCAGTTCACTCCCATGAGAGGAACCCCAATTTGGATTAATATAAGCCTAATGTATGACCAGTTTACCCTATTAAAGGCCTTTACCAGATCCAATTTGAGGATGAGAGTGCAAGTATTTTTGATCTTGACAGAATGAAGGGTCTCTTGTGTGATGCCAATAGGCTCAACAATCTGCCTGTTTTTAAGGAACCCAAATTGTTCTCTAGAAATGTGAGAATCCAAGAAGGGCTTCAATCTGACAACAATGACCTTGGAGATTAACTTGTACACCAGATTACACAGTGAAATAGGTCTAAAATCCATAAAGGAGACAAGCTTCTCCTTTTTGGGAATCAATACTAGAAAGGTAGAGTTAATGGAGGGGGTAATGTGACCAGAAGTTCTAGCAAAATCAACCGCAGAGAGTAAATCCTTCCCCATCAACTCAAAAAAGTGTAAAAAGAACTCCACAGGCCAGCCATCAGGGCCAGGACTTCTATCCTTTTTAAAATATTTAAGAGCCCCCTCAATCTCAGGTAAAGTAACAGGATCAACAAGACTATGAGCCTCCTCAGGTTGGATCATTGAGGGAAAAAGCATGACAACTTTGAGTTGGTCAAGTAAACATGTTTGTTTATCATCATTGAAAACATGTGAGAAATGGTTAAATCCCAGCTTCTTTAGAGCTTCCTCCTCATCAATACAATTCCCATCAATATCCTCGAAGGACCAGATGGCATTTTGGTTCCTTCTACCCGAGGCTAGTGCATGAAAGAACTTGGTATTGGAATCACCAAATAAAGCCCATTTGGCCCTACTTTTAAGCTGCTAAGTGAGAAGGTAATGGTCCAGCATATTTTTCTTTTCTGAACAAAGATGGTTCAAGTTTAACTGGTCTTCCAGGTATAGGATGCCATAAGAAGAATTTGAGAGGAGGTCACCAATTTCCTTATCGAGCTTAAGGGAGTCAGACTCTAGAGTATCAGCTTTTGCTTTGGTCCATACTTTAACCTCTTTTTTTAATAAATAGAGCTTATGGGAGAGGAGGTCCAAATCATTTTCAGGGGACGGGGGTGAAAGATCAGGCCATAACTGGGAGACCTAGATGTTAAAGTCAGGATCAGAGAGCCAATATCTGTTGAACTTGTAAGGAAATTTAAAGGACCCATCCAGTTTTTTCCATTCGAAGCAAATCGAAAAATGGTCAGCAATGTCAGCAGGAACAGCCCATACACGGTGTAAGTTGAGTACAGGTATCAAAGAGGACAAGATTAAGAATTGATCAAGTCATTTTTTGATCCCTTCAACCCCAACTCTCTCATTCCTCCAAGTGGGGCCTGCATCCGGAGGGGCAACATCAACAAGATTAACAGAGTCGAACAGGAGTCTGAAATGAGAAGCCAAAGGGTCGAGAACAGCCTTAGTACCCCAAGTTTCAGAGGCATTCAAAGTTAAGTTGAGGTCCCCTCCCAAAATCAGGTTAGGGGTAGTGAGAATGCCCCCTGTGAGAAGTCTATCCCAGAAAAACTCCCTATTCTGATAGGGGCCATAAGAATTGAGGATGGTAAGAGGAGAAGACACACCTCTAAAAAATTTCTTGACTAGGATACCAGTGATAGTCTCAAAAGCACGGCATCTAACCAAAAGGGGGTTCCAGGCGGTAAGCAGGCCACCCGAGAGGCCAGAAGCATCAATAGCACAGAATTCCCAGTTAGGCAAAATTTTGGAGAAAGTAAGGAGAGCAGGGTATGAGCTGCACATGGTCTCTTGGAGGAGAACCATATCAGGTGCAACAGAGCGAAATAGTGACCGAAGGCTACAAATTTTGGTCTTGCCTCCTAGACCTCTTACATTCAGGGACAAAATCTTCATTAGGGTACATGTGGGATGGGAGACACAGCTCTAAGTCCTCGATTAGGGTTCCCCCTAGTGGCATTTTTGATATGGACGGAGAGAGGAGTGTAAGGAGGTGAAGCCAAAGACAAACCTATAGAAGGTTCACGAAGATCTTTCTTCTTCTTTCTAATTGTCACATTCTCGAATAGGATAGAGTTCAAATGAAGGGTCGAAGGAGACGTAAAGGTTTTGGCAGTAAAGATTGATAGTGATTTCTATAAAGAGGGGTCCGAAAAGGAGGGAGAAGATGCAAATCTATGTAGCGAGGGGTTACAAGAGGGGGAAGTGATATGGGATGGGAGGGGCAAAAAATCTTTGAAATAAGTGAGGGGCGAAATAGAGGGAGAGGGTATTGGGATAGAGGAAGGTGAGGGTAGTAAGGGAGAAGGGTTTGATGAGGTGAGTAAAGGAGAAAGTGAGCAATCAGGATGGCAAGAAGAAGAAGGAATAGATGAGACCAAAGGGGTTTTCACCAGGGCAACATAGTCTGGGGAGGGTGCCGTAATCGGCCCAGTATCCAATACATTTATAGCCTCAAGCACAAAACTAGAAAACTCTTCAAAAAGGGAGAGAGATTGTGCATAAATACCATTTTTTGGATGCACAAGCGTGAAAGATGAGGAGGGGCCGCACGAGACAGGAGATCCTCCCCTGCTAGAGCCTGACAGAACATTCATGAGAAGAGGGCAAGTCCTTCGAAGGTGTCCTATTTCATGACACCTGCTGCAACGAAACGGAACATGGAGATAATCCATATTTTGTACCAGTAATCTCTCCTTGCAGAGAATTTCAACCTCAGCCGGCAGACCATGAAAAACATCCATCTCCACAAGTACCCGTGCCAAGATTTTATCATATGAGAGATGAAAATATTCATCTACCGCAACAAAGCGACCCACAGTATTAGCAATGCCTTCCAAGATGCTCTTGTGCCAGAGGGGGAAAGGAAGAGATGGTAATAGTACCCAAAGATATCGCTTTGTCACCCTTTCCTTGAGAGGGTCGAAGTGTGCATCCCACCTTCCTAAAACCAGGGACCCAAGTCCAACTCTCCAGGTCAAATCGAATATAACCGAGTCATGGTCAGCTTCAAGGAAGACGAATACTATCCAACCATTGGCGATTAGGCTAATAGTCAGGATATATGTGAGAAGCGGCTTCCAGTGCTCCTATTCCCAATCAACCCAAGCCTTCTTACTCATATGACAGTATTCCATCCTGTCAACCAAGGCTCGTGAGCATAGAGAGGTCACGCGTTCCATGTAGACATCATGGTCGAGGATGTAATGAAATTTCCCCTCCAGGGTTTTTATATTTTTAGCATTCCGCTTACGTCGATGAGGTGCCAAGTATTTTTTGTCTTCCATGGGGAGGACCACAAAAATTCAACCTCGATCGGCCGTAAGTGAGAACCACAGAGACCCTATCTCACCCAGAACCATGTGAATTGGAGAGACAAGAGTCCGCTAGACAGCAAATCCCACACACAGTTTCCTGAGCTGTAACCGCAAACCCACACACAAAGAATAGAGGGGAGCCTTACTGATAGACAAAGAGGTCAGTGATTAACAAAGCCTGTGAACTAAGACCCCAAGAGGCTCCCAGAATATGGCAAAGGGAAGAAAGCATAAAACCCTTCACAGAGAGACAAAATCGGAAAAAATGGAGTCAAAACCAAACTGGGGTAAACCAAACCCTCCACATCGAAGCCCACGGGATAAAAACTGACAAGAATAAGCAATAATCACAAAAAGAAGTAAAAATGAAAAGTACATAGAGCATGGGCAGAAAGCCTCAGAGACCAAAGGCAAAAAGGATGGAACCCTTGTTCCCGGGAAGGACCAAATAAAACCTAGAAGTCAACCCTGCAGGATGACGAAAGCAGACAGAAATACAAACAACGGGCGACGTAAAAACCATGCAGGTTGATAACCCATAAACACAGCAGAAACCCAGTACCCACCCAATACCCAGGCGACTGCACAAATAAAAAATTCCCACTTTTTACCTTGGATGGTACTAGTCCCCTTTGACAGGGGAGGAACTCCAAGATGTCGCCCGCAGCACTGGTAAACCAACGCAGATGCTCTGAACAGAGACCCAAATAAGACGCAAAAGTAACCTGTAGGGAGTGCAACAAAATGGACAAGAAAAGGTACCCGAAGGCAACCCAAGACTACGCATGGGTCATTGAGTGCCCAGAAGCCACACAGAATCAGGTATGGCAACGCAGATGCATGAAGCAAAGACCCAAAAAAGACACCGAAGAAACCGACTGGGACTGCATAGCACGACAAACAATAAAAGGAAACTGAGGGAGACCTAGGATTCCGCCAGGATAGCTGAGTGGCCAGGAGCCGCACAATATCAGTAAAGGCCGAGGAGGATCCATAATTCCCATCCATGGTGATGAAAAAAACCCTCGCATAGAGCTGCCATTGTCCAAACTCTCCCCACAAGTTCCCCCATGACTCATCAACTTATTCCTATGTAGAGGTGTAGTGCTCCCTTTTGGTGTATGCTAAAGACATCCAATTAATTAGAATAGCTTCAAGGATTGATTTGACTAATACAATCATCCCGCCTTGAAAAAAATAAATATTGCACCATACTAAAACTCTTTTTTCCACCTTTGAGATAATGCATTTCCAATCATTTAGCTTGAGGACAAATACCTATAGGAGGGTCTTGATGTAGATATTACACTACAAAAAGGAACTCATTATGATTTATTGGGGTTCCATTCCAATGTGAAAGATGTCATAGATATGGCCATATTTGTTAAGCAAGTGCATTGATTTTTTTCCAAATGGATTTAGGTTTAAAAAAACAAAGGTGGAGCCTATAGAGCTTCATTTGGGACAAATTTCTCCAAGCCATCCATTGAGGTAAAAGGTGTCAAGGGATAGTTAGCAACCACTTTTCTAACAACATTAAAGATTACAATTAGTGAAGTGGTTGTTGGGGTTGGTGATAGTTTGATCTTTGAAAATATTATTCAAACTCATCTTGTTGGTAATGAGATCAATTGGTTGAAGAGAGAAGTTCATTTTCAGCTTAAACTTTAGTAGTATTTCAATAGTATTGTACTCATTCTTAACATGCTCCTAAAGGACCTTCCTCCTATTCTCAACCCTTGCACCACTTGAATAAGTTTAGTAAATACCTTCCTCTTTAGATTTTGGATAATGATCTATGCCTTGAATCATATGTTAATCAAGGGTCTATGAGATAATATACACTTTCTTATGGGTTTAAGGGATTATTGGGATTATCGGGTAGGACCTAACCTCAAGAGGTGCTAAGAACCCAATATGATCCTTTATTTAAGGGGACTTATTTTGTAGTAGCTTCATGTATATATTTTCCAAAATGTCATAAGGAATCCTCTCACTCTTCTTATGAAATGAACTCATCAAGGAAAGAAGGAGTTGGTCCTCTTGAAGGAAAATTGAGACATACATTAATATCTAGAACTAAAGTTTTCAATGTATGTTGACTCTAGAATTGAAGGAGGGTTGGGGACAGATGTATAGAAAGAATAAATAAGTCAATTAAGGGATAGGAAATGACATATGGTTGTAACCCAAGTGAAATCCAAAACATATATTAACTCTAGGAAATAGAAAATAGTTGTGGGCGTTCTTAGAGAATATCCATCCCCTAAGAGGGTTGAGACATGACTTGTATGAACCTTTAGAGGGTTGTAAAACCCCTTTAAAAAAACAATCCCTAACAAGAACTTGGAAATCCACAATCCATAAATCATTTTCATTCAAGAGTTTACAAGTGATGGAACAAAACTCACTAGATAATTAGGGAAACTTCTAGGGGAATGGAATTTTATTGCTAATGATTTATTGTGAAGATTTAGGGGCCTTGTTTTGGGGTGGATGAGAAGGTATTTAAAGTGCTTTATCTATTCTTTTTTCATCAAGTTTAGGAAATACTCTTACTCATAGGTCTCATGGGAGGATTTTATGTTCCTAAACATATATGGGCAATATGCAAACAAGGTTTCCTATTTAAATAGGGTTTTTTCTAAGGAGAAATTTAATTAAAAAAATGTTATAGTGGGGGAGAGGGGAATTAGATATTGTTCTAGGAGAAGATGGAACCTGAGGCTTTGTTGCTCAACCTAGCCCTTCATCGAATTATTTCAAGTAGAAATGAGATGAGGTGGGGCTCTTAGATATGCAACCTATAAGACTATCCCTTACTTAGAGAAGTAGGAAATGCTTAAATTTCAAAGAGATTGGACAAATTCCCTGTAAATGAAGTTTGGTTGATGACTAGTTTAGGATAAGGTAGTGGGTGAGTGTTGGGGTGAATCGGGTCCCTTTTTATTTTTTTGGTGTTGGAAAAGGAAGGTAGAAAACTCCCAATTCCTTTTAAGTTCAACCTAGTTTGGCTGAAGTAAGCAGACTGTGTAAACTTTATTAAAGAATCTTGGATCCCTTTTAATGGATTAAGTAGAGAGTCAACCTGCACTCAATGTGAATTAAATTTGAAGAGGTACAACATGGGACTACAAATTGGGCTCATCAAAGGAAAGTTAAAGCTAATTAAGATCTAGTTAGCATTGAAAATCACTTAATAGTAATATATCTAAAGAATCTATCTAATTTTTATAATGATAATGTGATAGCCTAAAGCAATTCTTTAGAGCTAAGAAGAAGGAAACTGAGGGAAAACAAGGGAAACGCCTGGAGATTCAAAACTATAACTTTGTGGTTATCTAAAGGGGATGAAAATACAAAGTACTCCAACCAATTTTCCAATCACGAGAAAAATGTAAATACCATTTGGAAAATGCCAAGAAATGATGGTTCAAAAGCTACATGTTTTTTTGGTGATTTGACTCATCTTGGGATAAATCATTTTGAGGAAATCTAAAAAGAAGAGAATGGGAGGAAATGAAAGGCTATTAGAAGAATTTTAAAGAGATGAACATTAGGATTTATTACATAATTTCCAAAAATACAAAAGACCTACCCTTGATGGGTGGACCATAAAAAAATTTGTAGGGTTTTATGTGGATATTATAGTTAATTTAATGAGGGTTAGTGAAGAATTTATATGTTTTGGGAAAATGCTTGTTGTTTTCAACACAACAATTATTGTTGATCCAAAATGGATCAATATACAATTTGTCATTCATTTTGGTGCTTTCTAGGTGTAAAGATTGGATGAATTGGCTTGTAGGGCCCATTTTTGGGGTAGATCTCACATTGCAGATTTGGGGTCCATAACCTTTTGAGGCATATTTAAGGGCTTAAACGACATTTTTTAGGGATTAAACGATGCTTTTGGAGTCAAAATTTCATTATTTATGTAATTCTCCTTGATGTGATTCTGCACTCTGAGACCTTTCCAACGACACAAGAGTCTCCTCAAGCAGAGTCTGTATGAAGAAGTTATTTCTCCCGCAAGTTGACCTATCCAGTTGACCGCCATGGTACCAACTGAAATCCTTCTCATCTCTTATTCCTCACATATATGGAGCTAGTCACATGTGGACTTTCAAGAACATTATAGAAGGTCTAAAACCCAAACCTTAATAAAGAATCAAGGCATGCAAAAACTGTAAAATTAACCTTAGATGGTTATTAGACTATGTTAAATACCAAGCTATTGGGAGAAGAATGGGTTCCATTCTCATGATGTTATTGTATTGTTCCATAGTTGAGAAACAACACGAGAGTGGATATTAGAGCAAAATAGTGGAAGTAGGGGATCATGTAGTAGTCATTTTGCAGAGTCATAGTTAACTCCATAGAGAGTACATTTTCCCTTTTATTTGCATTATATATAAAAGAGCAAGGCATGGTCCTCATTTCTTGCTAGGTTTTACCCCATAGTGGGTTTTCCTAGGGTAAATCTTGTGTTGATTGTGTGGATTGTGTATTTATTTGCTCTAGTTATTTTTCTTTCAATTCCAGATTGTTTAGCATTTATTATATATAAGATAATAAAAAGAACTAAGTTGTAAGATTCATTCTGATGAATTGCTCCTATGGAATACCCACGATAGTTTATGGATCAATTGCACTTATCCCAAAGTCTAACAATCTAATATATTTTAAGGAATGGAGATTGTTTTCTTTATATAACTACATTTACAATATCATTGACAAAATTATTTCTTTACAACTTAAGTAGCTTATATTTGAAGTCATCTCAAAGAAACAATTTGATTTCATATTGGGCATCCAGATTCATGAATCAATTATTGTTGCTCAAGAGGGATTACATTCAATCAAGAATAAGAAATTAAAATCCACGGTAATAAAGTTGGATTTATCCAAGGCGTATGATTAAGTTAGTTGATTATACAAGATATTATTGTTACTCCATATAGGTTTTTTACTACACCTTTAAAATTGGGTTATGAGATATATTACACCTATATCTTTGGATATGTGTATTAATGATTATCCTTTGGGATTATTTAAATCAAGAAGAGACTTACGTCAAGGTTCTCCTTTATCTCCATAAATATTTGTCACTATAACAGAAGGTGGAAGCATGGCATTGTTAGAGTTAAGAGGAGAATACTTATAAAAGGATTATGCTAAGAAGAACTTTATATTTGACTCAATTACTATTTGCTAATGATATATTATTTTTATGTGATGGGTATAAAAAATAATTATAGTAAGTAGAATTGTATATTTAACTTAATTCTTGTTTGTTAGTGATATATTATTTGTATGCGATGATATAGAAAGGATACATAAATTTTAAATATAGATAAAGGTATTAAAATAAAAATTAACTTAAATTCAATAAAATAATTAAAACTTATTTTTTATTTTTCAATTAATTATTTTTATTTTGATAAATAAAATTCAATTAAAATATTTAAAATTTCATTTATTATTTATATAAAATTTAAATTATAATGTTTGCAAGCAATTTCTCAATCTCTATTTATTTTAATTCATTTAACATATTTTCTTCATTATATGCCAACATTTCAATCACAAACACTTTATACATGGTTATTTCCACTTTTACTTTTTGTTAAACATTTTTTCATATTTTTTTTAAAAAAAGTTAACATCATAAAAATATTATATTATATGTATAAAAAATTAAACATAAATGCATATAATCACAACATCTATTTCAACCTCGATCAACCAATTATTCCAACCACCCAATCCACAATCGGTTAACAAACATCTTTTGTGATATGTAACATTTTCAACACTTTATATTTCTTTGAGAAGATTTTTATTATGTTCCTGACAGGGAATATATATGAATCGGTTAGTTGGATTAATTCCATAAGCATATTTAAATTTTTTATTTCTCAAATGTTTTAGTATACCTTGATTAATTTTTATTTTTTGAATTATTTAAATATTGATTTAACTTAGATTTTATTGGTCTTTTGCAGGTGACGTTTGCTTGGGACTTTGTGCCCCAAGACCTAATGGCGTGATAACGTAAGTAGTGGCATTGGAAAATGCTTAGTTTGAGTTAATGGTATTCACACCAGCATTTGCTTCTCACAGTGACAGTTGGTTTAATTAATACAAAATAGTTGAGAGTAGAATCCCTGAAATTTCTTTGACAAAAAAGAATTAAATGAGCGTGGTAATCGTGAGAGATAATTCTGGACCATATCATTAAGTGGTGGATGAAAATTTTAATATAATCAGCTCCATGGATTGATGTGGAGAGAGCATCGATGATCCAATTGAGTCAGTGGAGCATACAGTTAGTCAGGTTGTGCAATCAATCAATATGAATTAGATCGATAGGAGCTGAGTTTCAATCAATTCTATATGGTGAGTCTCAATAAATTCTGTATAGGATGCGATGGTGGTCGATTCATTGATTGGAATTAGTTGAAAGTGGTGATTGATTGATTAATTCATCTAATTTGGCAGAGGCAGACTTAGAACTCTTAATAGGTGTGGCAACTCCCATTGGCTCAGCCAAGCCATGCCATGAATGCAATGACACAGAGACCATTTAATAAAATTTAAGGATACAAATCCACATATGTTTCTCTTAAATGCCTACCGTAGCAACCGTTCCTCGCAATTTACAGTAAATCCCGGGAAAAAGCACGAGGGTGCTTCAAAAATCATTTTCTTACTTTTCTTTATGACATCATGATCACTGGGTAGTGGCCAGATGGGATTTACCCGCGAGTTATGAGGGCCATATTTTGATTGATTATATTCCTAGCATTCCAACATTACACCCAACAGATCTTTCATCTTTCTTCAACAAGGCAGACGTCGATTCATAGTACCTTTTTTATTTCATTCATAAGTCCTTTCAGACCAATCACAAGGCAAATTGGGTTCTATGTAATTCCTTTGACGATATTGAAAGCGCGACAGTGAACAATTCAATGAATTTACAACCTGCAGTTAGGCGTGTGGGTCTGCTTCTTCCATCGGGTTATTTGAGCGGTGAAAATTCTGAATACATAAGAATTAAAACAAGCATTTGGGATGAATATGACTCTTAGCAGTGGCTAGATAACAAGAGCAATGGTTCTGACGGAGTTTTAAGCAGGCCATTTCAGCTTGATTTTTTCTATGGTAATGGGGGGGGGATCCCCTGAACTGTCGTCCTCCTGACCAAGGTAATTTGACTATTGGAGAAATTCTGATACCAATAATTCAAGGTGAATTCCCTGTTTCTACTAGTATGGATCGTAAACCTGGTCAATGCTTTCCTAAAATAGCAGCTATTCCTTCTATGCTAGTTAAGTCTGCAAATATTAGGGAAAGAATTCAATTTATGACAGATCATGCTTTGATTGGAAAATTCATTAGGTTACAGCCATCGGAGAAAGCTTTACTCTAGTGGATTAACTCGACATGGAAACCTAAAGGTCATTATAATTTACATTTAGTATCGAAGGGGTTTTTTACTGTTTCTTTTATCAGTCAAGAAGATAGGAACCGGATTATTGATGGTGGTCCATATTTCTATTATTCTGCGGGTCTTTTTCTTCATCCTTGGAAAGAGAAATTATGTCCAGAAAAAGAAGATATGCGCATTGCTCCAGTCTGGATCCGGTTATATTCGCTCCCTCAAGAATATTGGGATGTTGAAATCTTAGAAGAACTGGGTAATTGTTTAGGATCCTTTATTAAAAATTCGGAGCAAACTAAATCTCAGAGATATACAGCCTTTGCCTGTATTTGTATCTATATGGATCTATCCAAGGCTCTTCCGGAGGCTATCAAGCTGCTTTGGGATGATGATGAATGGATTCAAAATTTGGACTATGAACAGGTTCCCTTTAGATGTCGTCGGTGTCATGAGTATGGCCACTTATTTAGGGAATGTCCTTTGAATCATCCCAAACTGCTAGTTAATAAGGTATTGAATCCCTCGGATTCTAGGTTTTCTAAAGTGTCTTCACGCAAACGAGCAAATAAAAAACAAGATCCTCAAGACTTAGCCAAGAAGATAAACAGTTCTAATTCCTTTGAAAATTTGGGTAAACAGGTAGGACAGTCAGTGGATTCAAGAAGTCCTGAGGGTAATTTTTCCAAATCCGAGATTGGTCAAACTTCAAGCCTTCCTTCGTGTCCAAGTATAACCCAGGACAACCCTATTGGACATTCGCAACAAACAGCTAGACTAGAAGTTGAAGCAATGGATATTTCTCGGCTACCTGAATTCTTGGAAGAATCAGAGGAAATGGATATAGGTGACTTAGATCTTGAAGGAATAGAGAAAGCGTGTTCGAATAAAGCTCAATGCTATGTTCCTCAAGAACAGGTTATTCTTTTAAAAGAGGCTATTCTTAAAGCTAAATTCAGGTTCTTTTAAAGAAACAAAAAAATCTGGTGAAGACAATGGCAAGAAACCGGGATGCAAATCCAATAAACATAGAGTAGCGGATGTAGGAAGACGGTTGGTTGATTCGGGTCAATATCCGACAATCAGAGCTGCACTTGGTCTGTAATTTTGTTTTTTTAATGAAGCTCCTTTCCTGGAACATTCGAGGCATTAATAGCCTGAGAAAAATGAAAATTCTCTGTCAGAAGATTAAGAAATCTAATCCAGCCATTGTTTTCTTACAAGAAACCAAATGCCAGGACAATTTTATTCCAGAACGCAAGAGTAAAATATGGACGCGTTTTGAGAGTATGGGTATTGACTCTAAAGGATTTTCTAGAGGTTTATGTATTTTATGGGATCCATCCCAAGTTTCCCTTTTTTATTTTCAAGGAACCCGTAATTTTATCTCTGCCATTTTCAAAGTGATTAGTTTTCTTACCTTGGGTTTACTCATGAATGTTTATGGTCCTCAACACTCAAGTGATAAGCGTAGTTTTTTAAAAACCCTTTCCAATTTGAAAAACTGCATGCCCTTTGAGCATTGGGTGGTAGGAAATGATTTTAATCTTATCACTTCTCTTAAGGAAAAAAAAGGTGGTAGGCGTTGTTTGGAAGAGGAATGCAATCTTTTCTGGGAGACTATTGAAGATCTGGGTCTTGTCGATATTACTCCAAGGGTTGGATGGTTTACTTGGAATAATAAACGTACACGGGACCGTCATATTGCTTCCAAACTTAATCGTTTTCTTATTTCTGAATCAGTCATTAATTTAGGAAGTGAAATTCATAGTTCCACCCTCTCTGGTCAAGGATCCGACCACTGGCCAATCGAGCTATTATGGAGTGGTCTGGGGTCCCAATTCAAAAAGCCCTTTCATTTTTAGCAGTTTTGGATGATTCATCCTGACTTCAATGAAAAATTTAAATCTTGGTGGGCCGAATTACATTCAAATCAGGTGACTAATATGTGGTCTTTTCAACAGAATCTGAAGGCTTTGAAATCTAAAATCAAGAAATGGAATAAGGAAGAATTTGGGAATATTTTCAAGGAGAAAAGCAGATTGGAGATCCGTCTTCAGGAGATTCATTCCATTGGGCTTAATGAAGGCTATTTCTTCGCTCTTCTTGAGGAGGAATGGCTAGTGGAAAAACAACTTGAAGAACGAGAAAAACAAGAGGAACTTCTTTAGTGGCAGAAATCTCATATCAAGTGGCTTCGTGAGGGAGAAAAGAACTCCAAATTCTTTCATCATTCTGTCATCCAATCTAGGTTTCAGAACAAAATTTATTCCCTTAAAGATGAAGCAGGTAACCTTTTGGAAGGTAGGGAGGATATTGAGGATTTACTCAACTCTCATTTTTCTCATATTTTATTTGATCCTCGTAGGGATCATTCTTTTGACATTGAAGTCATTACTAGCCAGATTCCTTCCTTGGTTTCAAGGCAACAGAACCAAATGTTAATGAATTCCATCTCTCTTCAAGAAGTCCAGGAGGTTGTCTTTCAGATGAAGGAAGGCACATCGCTTGGCCCGGATGGTTTTACTGTTAATTTCTTTTATCACTTTTGGGAGATGATTAAAATTGATGTTTGGAATATTGTAGAACAATCTCGAGCATCTGGGCGTATTCTTCCAGCCTTAAATGCTACTTTTCTAACTCTGATTCCTAAAAGTGAGGGTGTTGATTCTCCTAATAAATTTCGTCCTATCATCCTTTGTAATGCGATTTATAAAATTATAACCAAGGTAATTGCTAATCAATTAAAACCTATTATGCCTTCTCTAATTTCACCAGAGCAATCAGGGTTTGTGGAGGGGCATCAGATTTCAGATGGTATTATTCTTGTTCATGAAATATTACACTCCATCAAAATTAAAAAGATGACAGGCATGTTAGTTAAGCTTGACATGGCCAAAGCTTATGATAAACTTAACTGGCAATTTATCAAGAAAATGCTGGTAGCATTTGGTTTTAGTATGGCCTGGGTTAACTGGATTATGAATCTGATCTCATCGGCATTTTCCTCAATTTTAGTTAATGGGGTTCCTTTAGGCATCATTAATCCAACTCGTGGTATCCATCAAGGGGATCCTTTATCACCTTTTATGTTTATTCTTATGGCTAAAGGTCTGGGACGATCTATTTCTGCTTCAAAGGAAGTCAATTCTATAAGAGGTTTATGTGGAACTCCAGATGGGGATAGCCATTCTCACCAACAGTTTGTTGATGACACTATGATTTTGGGATATCCTTCTATCCAGGAAGCTGCTAGATTTTGTAAATGCTTGGATCAGTTTGGCAGAGCCTCTGGTTTGGAAGTCAATGCGCAAAAATCCCAATTTTTTTTCTTTAACACTCCTAGTATTACTCGTCATGATATCATTTGTATCTTAGGTTTCTCTGAAGGTTTTCTTCCGTCTATGTTTTTGGGAACTCCTCTTATAAACACTCAGTCTAGGAAGAGCTCCTGGATTGAACTAATGGATAAAGTCAAGAAGCGTTTGAGTAATTGGACTTTGAAATCTCTGAATTTTCCGAGCCATTTGGTTCTTGTCAAATCTGTGCTTCAAGCGTTGCCTACTTATATGTTCTCAACTATGCTGGTGCCTAAATCTTTTCTTCGGGATTTGAGAAATATCCAAAGGGAGTTTCTATGGAGCGGTACTCAAGATACTCATAAATGGGTTCTGGTCAATTGGGATAATGTCTGCAAACCAAAATCTCTGTGTGGTTTAGGGCTTAGAGATCCAGAAAAAGCAAGGTTAATAGCAAGAGCTAAGCTTTGGTGACGTCGGTTGACTCATTCTCAGGGACCTTGGGCTAAATTATAGGTAGCCAAATATGCTCCCCACTGGGATGGTTGAGACTTAATTAGGTTTTCTGAAGAAAAATTTGGTTCTCACATATGGAAAATAGCTTGGGCAAGTCATAGCATAATTCAACAGCATGGTTTCTGGGAAATATGTGATGGCCAATCTGCATGCTTTTGGGAGGATGCTTGGAAACAACTACCTCCGTTGGAACGATCGGGGTAGTGTCCAAAGCTCCAAGAAGCTTGTATTACTAGAAATTTATGCAAAGTTGCTGACCTTTGGGGGATTCAGCGTCCGGGTTCTTTTTCTCGGTCATGGGTAACTCAGAGTTGGTTGAAGCACCTAGGTCCTTCTCAAGAATGTTCATGGCTAAAGGAAGAGCTTAATTTGTGTTTCATTCGAAGACAAAAAGGTAATGATAAGCTTTGATGGGGTTATGCACCAAAAGGGGTTTTTTCTCTCAAAGAAGCATATAACCTTCATTTTCGGATCTCTGAAAATCCAACTATTTCATAATGGGGTACTCTTTGGGGGAAAAAATTATGGCCAAAAATCACTATTTTCTGTTGGCTCGTTATGCATAAAAGAATCTTAACCAGGGATAATTTACAAAGACGAGGGATGTATGGTCCTTACCAGTGTCCTCTTTGCAAACAAGCTGAGGAAACATCTTTGCATCTTCTGGATGGCTGTCCTTTTTCGGTAGCTCTTTGGGATCATGGCACAGCTTTGTTTCATCGTTCTTCCCAAATTAAGCAGAACCTGGTGGGAACCTTGCTTCATTGGCCTAAGAACCCATTCCAAAGTCAAATCCTGAATCGACTTTGGGAAATTTTTCCCAATTTTTTGATTTGGTCTATTTGGAATGAACGTAATGCTAGAATTTTTCGCTCAAAGACTTCATCTCTCTTTAATGTCTAGCAATGTCTGAACTCCAAATTGAAGGAAACCATTTCTATGACTAATTGGGATATAAAAGACTTCTATTTAGTAGGGATGGAAAGACAGATTTTGGTAGACTGGGGTCTGGATAATTATGATACTTCTATTCAGCCTAACCAAAAAATTCATCCGTTTACTCCAAGCTCAGATTGTTGGAATCCCCCTCCAAATGGCTTTCTGAAACTAAACTTTGACGGAGCCTCTAAGGGAAATATTGGGAAGGCGGGATATGACTTTATTCTTCGCAATAAAAGAGGTAAAATGCTTGGTTATGGTTATGGTTTCCTAGGTATTGAATCTAACAATGCAGCAGAGATTGAAGGATTGGTCCAGGGGTTAGAATGGGTCTTGGAAAATTTTCATGAACCAGTTATAGTAGAGGGAGAATCACAGATGGTTATTCACCTCGCCTCTAAACTTCATAATGGTTCTCAAAGCTCTAAATTTTCATCTTCATGGCGCCTAAAAAGTCGAATCGCGGCTCTTCACACAAGTCTTCTTCAGGGGAAAGCTGTCAGTTTCTCACATGTTCGTCGGAATGGAAACAAGATGGCGGATTACCTGGCTAACATGGGGGTAGGTACGTGTCAGCCTTTTGGAGCGCAAGATTGGCATCTACTTGCACATATGACCACTCAATCCCGGTGTCAAGATCTTATCTCCAGCAACTGTACCAGCGTCCAGATGGAAGGCCAGAATAATTAATAATTCAGGATTATATTCTCTCTAAGCACGTGGCATTTGATAGGTGTAATCTTTGCTTTTTAAATTTTGACCCAATTCCTGTTTTAAATATGATGGTTTGGGCATATTTTTTCATATATTTGACGGTTATTGGTACGCATTGTGTACTATGCTCTGAGGATCGAATGAAAGGTATTAATGGTGAGTCTGGTCTAAATACTTGTGTGAGGGATTATGAATTCAATTTGCAGATCGTGTCCATCATGGTGCTCCCCTATATGAGGTTATATATTTTGGTGCAGGGTGGCGAAACTTTTATCAGCTGCTTATCGGGTTTTTCTGGGAGTTATTATTGTGAGTGTTTCATTCATGGTTCGACTAGTAATCTCTGGTTTATCAAGATGAGTGATAAAGGAAAGAGGAAAAGGGAGCATTCTCTATCAGACTCATCCAAAGTGGCTTCACGTGCGCAACGTAAGGCTTTATGGGAGTCTCAAATGTTTGAATTAGAACTTCCCCAGGATATTCAGAATCCCATTGCTGCAACTGAACGTCGTCTTTGGGATGAACTTAACTCTCAAAATTTGAAAGAGGAATCTAAGAAGGCGTAGGAGTGGATTTTGGATCCTGGCCATACCGTGGGTCGTACGAGTCTTTATGAAAAATCAATTGTGTTGTTCTAGGTTATGAAAAACTTGGTGGGTAGAGCTGAATGGGATTGTCAGTATCCTGAATCGGATACTTCTTCTCCTAAGTCTTGGTAGACGGCTATCTCTACGTTGATTCATTCTGTGGAAGCTTCAGTTAAGCGGGTCGAAGACAAAATTGACTTATGTATTGTGTGCTTGGGTTTTCATTTTCTTGCTTCTTCGATTTCTACTACAACTAAGCCAGGTTGTCCTGGTTCCTCTCAGAACTATGCTCAGGATTTATCTTATATTCTGCTATAGTTTGAAGTTTTGGGACTGCTATCTCTTTGAACCTAGTTTTTTGAGGTTTCTAATGATCTTAAAGTTGTTCCTTCGTGTGCTTGGCTTTGTGTTTTATTTGCAAAATTATGGTCTATTCTTAGGGTTGTTATCTTTTGCAGCTTTATCAGTATTACCAGATATTATGCTCTCGTGTTTTAGTTGGAATCATCCAACTTATGACGAGCTTGAAGCTTGGCTTTGAAATATTTTTCAGCATTTTTTGACAATCCAGTTTTTCTAAAAACTTGGTGGATGATGTTTGAATACAATGGCGTTGGTCTGAATTAAGATCCTTTAGGGTGGCCAACATATTTTGGGATTGAGTCTATGGGTTCTAAATGTTATGTTGATCCTTTAGGGTGTCCAACATATTTTGGGATTGAGTATGTGGGTTCTGAATGTTATGTTGATCCTTTAGGGTGTCCAACATATTTTGGGATTCAGTTTATGGGTTATAAATGTTATGTTGGGGACTCATTTGGCATTGACTAAGCTATTTTAAAAATGTTGGTCACTTCTCTTTAAGAATTGAGTCTGTGGATTGGGAAGCAAGGAATATTTGTGTCTGTGGGTGGGGAAGCAAGGAAGCATGGAGTTAGGTCGTCTAAGTATTTTTTTCTACCGTTCTGTATCAACTCTGTTAAAGATCAAAAAAGTTGATTTTGTACTTTGTAAATGGTTTTAGAAGGTCTTACTTCTTTTTAATGTGATTATTGTATTTACAAAAAAAAAAGAGCAATGGTTCTGTTATATATGTTTCATTTGGTAGTATGATTCATGTGTCTAAAGGTCAAGTGGAGGAAATAGCATTGGGGTTCAAATCCAGCGGAAAACCATTCCTTTGGGTTCTTCGTCCAGACATAGCTGGAGCTTCAACAGTCTCAGAATGCTTACTAGATGGATTTCTGGACGAGATGGGAAACCAGGGGCTCATTGTTCCATGGTGCAATCAGCTACGATTGTTATCCCATTCTGTCGTTGCTAGATTCATTACTCATTGTGGGTGGAACTCAATGCTGGAAGGCATAGCTCTTGGAGTTCCCATGATAGGATATCCATTTTGGGCGGATCAATTCACCAACTGCAAGCTCATTGCTGATGAATGGAAGCTTGGATTCAGATCGAACAAATTGAGAAAAGGGGGTAACACAGAAGATAACAAGCTGCTAGTGAGTGAAGATATATCTAGTGCTATCAGAAAATTGTTCACTGAAGAAAGAAAGGAGATAAATAAAAATGTCAGGGCCTCGAAAGAAAGTGCGAGGACTGCAGTGAGAAGGGAATGATCTTCGGATAAAAATATTGACCGTTTTGTAGGTGGTTTGAAGGCACTGAATGCTGAACTGAAGGTAAAACGTGCCACTAAACACAGTCAATAGTACTTTATAGATCCAACCTCTGTCCTCTTTTGGTATCCTGATATGTATTTCGTAGTTGATTCCTGAATATTATTAATGTATGCTCAACGTTAATAGGCTACCAGATGCCAGAAAACAAACATCCAGTCTATTGCTATGATCTTATTGCTATGATCTTGATGTTTGAAGTTTGACTTGAATTTTGAATTTACACTACTAAAACATATTATTTGTTTAGAATATATTTATACATAGACTATATGTCAAAAATATATATGTATCACCTATGTATGAAAAAGTTGAGTCTCAAAGGTATTAGGGTTATGTATGGAAACCGTACTAATGTTGGCGTTAAAATTCCTTACCAGATTTCTAGAAAATAAATAATTTTCAGAAATAGAATATGATAATTGTGTAAATAATTTTCAGAAATAGAATATGATAATTGTGTATTATATTGGACCAAGAAGTGTATTTTAAAAAATATTAGCAAGACCTATGAGGTACAAGGTGGCAATGTCCTACTTTTTCTAATTACTTTTTTTTAAATTTGCAAAATGTTTTTATAATATTTAAAAATATTAACCAGACCTACAAGGTACAAGGTGGCAATGTCCTGCTTTTTCTATTTTTTTTTTTATTGAAATTTGCAAAATGTTTTTATAACATTAAACTTGAACAAAAATTTGGGAAATACATTTATGGTCATGTCATGAACATGGCCATGAATTAATTGTGATTATAGTTATTTGGTAATTGAATTTATGCTTACAATTTGTAAATATGTAGTATATGTTAATGTGTTTCAAAGTCATTTGACAATTAAACATTCAAGGGACTTGTCAACATGGTGTGGACTATTATGAAAGTCATCTATTTTTCTTCTCAGAAATTTGATTAAATAGTACTTTTAAAGAAATTTGGTTAAGTAACATTTTTCTTAGCTAACTAACACACTATGCAATACCATATCATGTTCTCAATTGAAATTGATTTAATAAAACTTTCTTTCAATTGAAATTTAATTAAATGAAACTTCTCTTACCCAACCAAATTTTCCTACAGGTTGAAATTTCCTTGTAATCAATTCTTTGAGTTTTAAAGAAATTACATCATCAAACAATCAAATCTAAACCCTAGCAATAACATGAACACCTCTCTAAAGACTTTATTTCATATTTTTATTAGTACACATGGAAGCCTATATTCATGCAAGAGACTAGTTACTAAATAGTGGTTTATCTTTGTACATTTTATTATAGCTGTTCTTTGTCACAAAACAACCTGTTGAGCACAAAGATATAATGTTTAACCTTAATTCTCTCCTTTTATAGAAAGTTACTGGATGTCCTTCTTATTAAGTTGATGCATATGAGAAACCTTGATGTTGTTGTTTATGTGGTACTTGAAATTCAATTGTAGTTTAGCTTTTTGAGCTGTCATGTTGTATTTGTTTTCTTTTCTTTCAACTAATTAACCAGCTTTTTATATGCTACCCTCTTATGCTTGGACCATGCATCTTAGTTTCTTTGGTATTTGGTGTTTTTATTTTTAAAAGAAAATGAAAACGGCATCTTAGTTCCTCTTGTATTAGGTATTGTTGATTTTCAAAAGAAAATCAAAACTGGTCTATTGTCTCCTCTGGTGAATGGTTACTGTATTTGGTTTTATGCATTGAACCAAATGCTTGATCCATTGTTTGCTGGGAATGTTGACAAGTGAAACTGAATGTATTATGATTGCGAGGGATTCAAAGAAAACATGTTTATTAAATGCTACTTTATGTTGTGTATCGATGATTGAAACACTTGATACCCATTTTGATCCTTTCGAGCATAGCATGAGGGGATTAAAGGAAGAGTTGAAGGTGGACACAAATAGTAACACGTATTCAAGGAGATATATAATATATATATGGATGGAAGTAGAACTTGGCATCCATTAAACTTCTTTATGGAGGTGAAGCACATTGCGTTCGGTGCCAAATATCGCTCAAGGGAACCGGTAGAAAGAGTGAATGCTTTGTTTTCAAGTCAAGCCACGTTCTTTCTCAGGATTTAAAGTCTCCAACGATCTCCCAATCAGGGAAGCTTACCATTGCAATTATATTTAATACCCTTCCACCACTGTCTCCAACTAATCCAAATCCCTACAAATACACAGAGAAAATCGGTCTACAATTTTCAATTTATCCTTCGACTTCTAGATTTGTAATTTCTTCATCATTAAATAGGTATCAATGAAGTTTCAGAGTGCGGATATCTGCGCTCCGAATCTTGACGAAATATGGAGTTCATCGGTAATCCTTGAATAACCATGCCAAGAATATTTATGGGTTCTTTGATTTGCTAGTACTGGTCACCTGATGAGCATCCATTACACATTATGGATTCTATTATTGTAAATTCAGACTGTTTCTTGAATTCTCCATGTTATTATATATTCTCTTTAATGGAAACTGCATAGCTTGACATCGGTATAGAAAATCCAAAGCCCTTTGAACTTTGAGCTTTCAATCATTCATTCACGCATTTATCCTTTATACTTTCATCACAATATTTTGAATAAAACATAGCAGCAGCTACGTTCTACAAATGACCAAAACCACTATGTTGAGACTCTATTAATTCGATTGCAACACCGCCCACAACACACTTCAAGTCAAGCGCATATCAACTGCCACGCGACCATTGAAAAGCAATGGCAGGCCATTCTATGCCTGAGTCCATATATGAGGGAGTGGCATGACGATGAATTACTTATTATAACCAGCTCTCCTCTTTGTCGCACACAATCTTCATTTTCTTATTCTGTTCCGATGGCTTTGTTGTTTGGTTGCTTTCTTTTCACCTACAGACTTAGAAGACGAGTAATAACAATTTCTTTCTTACTTATTGACACGATGTTACTGGAATACCAGTGAGTGAAGAAGTCAGTCACTTCGTTAAAACCTATTTTCATTCCAATTTTGTTGGAAACCACCTTTGAAGTCTGAATGTGTATGTTAAACAAAATATAACACTTTTTTATATTTTTTTGGTTGGGAGTACACTTTTAACCAATTATCAGCCTTCACGACTCTCTCATCCTTGGTAATGAGCTTATTATTTTCTTGTTATGAGTAGTGAAGAATCTCGACAAAACCTGAGGTGGGGTTTGGCTGAGATGGGGTGGGGTTGCAGGTGGGATGAAGAGGGTTTAATAAACTTGTTTGAGCAATTATGAACTAAATTGTTTTCCTGGGAAATGTACCACTCAAAGGCTAAATAATTGACATTGTACAGAAAAGGGCTCTTAAATTGTTGAAAGAAATCAACCAGGCATGATCCAACGTCATTTTCCCCAAAGTAACATCATGCAAAGAATTGCTAATTCCACGGTAAATCCGAAAAATCGCGGTTATTGTAACTTCTCCTGAAGTTTCCAAGAAATTAAAATTTCTTAACGTGATCTTCATCTTCTAGGTTGTTGCAAAAGGACCAGCCTTGATTGTTGCATCACAGGTTGTTGCAAAAGCACCAAACTTTATTGTTGCATCACTAATGTGAAGGATGGTGATGCCATTCTCATATATAGTTTAGACTACAAAACTTTTTTTTTCCAATAGCTGGTATTATGTCCTAATTTTACATTAACATGCTTATGGTTATTAATTGAGAAGATTAAAAGATAGGGAAGGTTTACTTAATTGGAAGCCTTGATTTAAAATATAAAGCCGCAGATAGTTTTGTCACAGATAGTTTAGACTACAATAAGCGTTTTTTTTTCTTCATAAAAGCAGTGAATTCCAATAAGTTTTTTTTTTCATAAAAGCAATGAATTCCAATAGTTGGTATTAAGTTATAATTTGGTTCCTGAATTCCAATAGATTATTATGTCATTTAAAGGGGTTTGTTCTTAAAATTGTAATTGCAATTGAATTTCTGGTTTTTGAATTCCTTAGAAGCTGACTGATAGATGAGTTTTATTTGTATGACACATTGATGCATAGCTAAAACCAAAAACCCCAATGATAGTGGCAAACCATTGCCAACTTCCCAAGCAGGTCCTTCGATTAGCACTGCCAGTACAGAGATCATTCCAACTACTCCCAGGCTAGAGGAGCAATTAAGAATATCATCCCAGTTGCTGAAATTCACATTCAATGAGCTGAAATCTACCACCAGACACTTCAGGTTCGTTTGATATGTTGGCTGCTATTTTTTTGTTCTCCTTGATATTTGCAATATAGGGTTGTTTTCCCTAAGTTTGTTTTCAGGTTCTTATTGCTTAGCATCCAAATTGGGTGATGGGATTTCATCTTGGCGGAGGATTTGTATTTTTAAGAAGCTTTAAGAATGTGCCATTTTGAGGGCCAACTTTGTGCGCCAGTCCAACAGTGTCGATTTTCGAATTTTTAGTAGGATTGTCTGTGAGATTTTTTTTGTATCGTGATGACCTAAATGTTATGGGTAGCTTTTCTGCCTATGCCTAGAAGTCTTAGATAACTTTCAAGGAATCTAAATGTTGGGAAGAAAATAATTGCTCGCATGTGCCAAACCTATTTACATTGTTAAAATTTAAATAAAACCTAAAAATATATATATATATATAAAACAAACCGTTTTTCTTTATTTGTTGTTGATCATGGTAGGATTTGATACAGGTACGGATGCTAATATTTATGAAGCTTTCAAGTTAACTTGCAACAACATGTAACAATATCAGGGACATTGCCACCACGTGGCTCTTGTTAATCTTACAATATGTTAACAAACATATTTTCTCATATGTAACATATTTCTTTGAGAACATTTTTATTAATCTTACTTGTATCATTTCGTTGTCACATCGTGTCAACATTCTAACTACTTTGTACATGGTCACTCCCATGTTATGTTGAGTTGTCCTTTACTTTATGTCAATATTCCAATTAGTTGTCCTTCTCTAACATGGGAAGTTGTCCTTCACTATATCTCAGCATTCCAAGTAATTTAATACGTGGCCATTTCCATGTTTTTTTAATTTAAGAACCTATTTCTTAATTTTATTTGGTATCATTTTGTTGTCCTAACATTTATTTCTAGTTTTATTATTCCTTACCATAGTGATAATGTACTTTTTCGGTGTAAATTTAATTGTTTTGATTGTACATTTATTATTTTTTGGTTTTATTATTCTTTATAAAAGTTTTTTTCGTAAAAGTCTGAGAAACAAGGTGATTATTAAGTTGAGACTTAGGTTCAAATCCCTGGATTAAATATATGAAGTATTTCTCAGTAAATAAACTTGAATTTTTTAAAAATTTAAAATAAATTTCAAAATTTTACTCATTTTATTTTGTGAATGATCATAGAGGTTATCAATGAGACATAACTGCCTAAGAGTGTGCCTCTGTTTTTGCAATATAGAATATAAAATTAAACACATTTAATGTGGGATTTTATCAAAATGATATGTTACCACCTTTACATGCTATCGTTGACTTTTGGTTACTGACAAGAAAAAGTTGTGTTGCAGTATATCCCTACCAAAATCACGTTGAAACATAAAACAATAAGTTGTGGGTGTTATCCCATTAAACACATTGCATAAATCCCAAAAACAAGTCAAAGTAGAAAAGGATAAGTGTCGGGTGCTATAAAACTAACCTCTACTATCCCATTAAACATGACGACGCGATGCATAAAATTCAAACAACTAGCTCATAAAGCTCTGACACCGATACCACATGCGTGTTAAGTTTTCTATGTTTTCATAGCTTAAGTCCTAACTTGATTAGCATTTAATACATTTTCATAATAACAACATAAAGAGGATCACTGAAAGAAACACAATCACAAGGTACACAACAATTTACCCTAGGAAACCCTAAAGGGAAAAAAAACCAAGCAAAACTTCCTCAATATAGATTACGAGTATGCAATAACCAAAAAACAAAGTCTCATCAAGTGAGAGACCAAACCCCAGGCATAAAAGCTATGACACCAAAGACACTGGTCCTCCTCATTCTTTGTCTCACCTTCTTTCTCTCTCTTGTGTAATACAAGTGTGAGTGAATGTGTATAAATGAGGGAGGGTGCCTCCCTATTTATACTAAACTTCCCAATTGACATTTTACCTAACTATGTCGACCTACCTGACTGGCAGGGCCGACCTACCTAGATACACTTCACATTAATAATTATATTTATATTTTTTGGGTAATATTGACCTGACTTACAACTGAGGGTTTACCCCATGACTTTTACATCGGTAACATCTCCCGAAGGAGGAACAATAATAATGTGAAGTACAAGTAGAATATTCTTGGAAGTTACATTCTTAACAAGAAGGGTATTCTACTGACATCGACAACAATTGGTGTGGCCCGACACAACATCATCGGAAGGAGAGAGGAGACATCATCAACATCATGTTTTAGAACATTGTCTGGCACATCTATAGATCATCGAAAGTATTGAACAGCATTATCTTCAGCACGGAGCTGGAGTATCAACATCTTCAGTATAGAGCTGAATTATCAACATCAACATCTTCAGTATAGAATTGAAGTATGTAACTGGGGAATCGTCACCTGCAGCATTGAACTAGGGTATCAACAAAATCTTTATCATCTGTAGCATGGAATTGGGGCATCATCATTTGCAGCATGGAACTGGGGTGTCATCATTTGTACGAACATCATCAACAACATGGAGTTGGAGCATCATCATCTACAACATGGAACTAGAGCATCAACTGTAGTATGGAGCTAAAGCATCATCATCATCTGCTGACATGTCATCAACAGCATGGATTTGGAGCATCATCATCTGCAACATGGAACTGAAGCATCATCTGCAGTATGGAGTTGGAGCATCGTATGCAGTATGGAACATAATCATCATCTGCAGCATGGGATTGGGGCATCATCATCTATAGTATGGAACATCATCATCTCCATACAAACAGATACATCACTAACATCGATAGAATGAGGCTGGATCATTAGCCTAAGGCTAGAATAAAAACAACAACGACAGCACAAGACTGGCTCATCAGTAGAAAGATGGAATAACAACAACAATGACAACACAAGGCTGACTCATCGCCATAAAGCTAGAATAACAACAACAACGACATGACGTGGTTGGCTCATTAGCATAAATCTAGAATAACAACAACAACATCTGACATCATCATCAACAGCTCAAGGCTAGAGTAACATCATCTGTGATAGGTATAACAACAAGCCACATGATCCTTCCTCTAAAGATTACAGGATCATGGACAACACATCTGTGGTACTCAGATAATACTTCCTTTTGTAATTGTGGGATCATGTCTTTACATAGCTAGCAATTCTAAACACATACATACACAGGACGATCCTTCCTCTTAGAATTATGGGATCAAGTCCACTACTAGCAGTATGGATGATCCTTCCTTTTGGAATTACGATATCAAGTATGTTCTCATCAGCATTTAAGACGATCCATGGTGACCTTGTACATACCCTTGTTGTGTAAGATTATCTGCATATCAGCCCCCAATCAATATCATTGAAGGGTGTGAGGATCTTGGGAATCAAAGCTCCTAAATTCTCCATCTTACAGCTTCAAGGAACAACTAATTCTTCATAAATTTTCGATTTACCTACAAAAACACTTCAATTCAAAATAAAACCAATTCAAACACTCTCCACTTAGACATGTGCACTTTCTCTGGGTGTATCACAACTGGATAGACTACTCTGTAAAGAATCCAGAGGGATCAAGGCAAGGATCATACCATGAATTATGTGGAACCCAATTGCTTATGGTGCATCAATGGAAGTTTTCGAGGTTTGAAGTTGACCTAAATGCCTGCTCTGATACCATGTTTAATTTACCAAATATTAGGATCCTCGGGCCTGAATGAATTCAATGTGAAAAGAAGGTTGCATAAGAGAAGAAGAATTTAGTAAACATTGATCAATCATTCATGGAAAAGATTCACACACATGGAGACAAAATTGGAAGAATAACATTACATTCATTAATCAATCATCTATCTGTAATACAATCATGATAAAAATAGGAGAATTCAAATCTACTAGGTATGATTCGAAGTACCTAACTTGGACTGACTCTAGATAACTCTATATGTGCAAAAACACCACTAGAATTCACTAATGCAACTCCAGATGACTAAATCACTTCACATTCATTTAATTGACTGAGTTAGGTGAACAAATGCACCCAACTTCCTCAAATCATGGAAAAGTGGCGCTAGGTTGAATGAAGGTGAACTAATTGTGGTTGATCGGAGCATGACTGAACATAGACTAGGGACAAATGTTGGTGACTACCGGTGGAACTGAGTGTGGGTTCCTAATTTATAGGGATTTCTCTCTAGATCTCTCAAACTCACATAAACTGGTGCAACAGGTGGTAGGTGGCCCCTAGATGAGTCCCCCATGGAACTAGTGAGGTGGTATTAGACTCCTAAGCTAGGAAAATACAAATAGACTATGGTGGTCAAGGGAGGATTAATTAATTAATCCTAACAAGACCACAACTGCATCTTCTTTAATTACAGAATTATCAACAAATAACTCCTTACATATAATAAAAAAAATATTCTATTTAGGCACATAGAATCGTTCTTCGAAATATTGTGTATTCATGTGGAAGTTCACTTTTGTGCACATTTCAAAAATAACATCATTCATGTATGCAAACCTATGGATATAGAAGTGTCTATGAAAATTGGTCTCTTCCCACAACACAAAAGGTTTCATTTCTAATACACAATCATAAAAAGGTCATAGAATTGAACAATGAATTAGTTGGGACAATTCCCTTGCAAAAGATATACAATATTAACATGTACCATTCATTTCCTTTATGTCGCCTCATTCAATTCCTTTATGTACCCTCATTTTTAACATGTATCATTTAACGTCGAATGAAACTAATTAGAAGGATCCAGAGTCACACTCAAGTATATCATCCAAATACTCATCCAAGTATTTTCAGATACTTCTAGATGTCTGTCACTCCTAGAGGAAACATTAGTGACCTGGAAGACTACAATTATCCCACAATCAAAAGTTTTCCTCTTTCCATCCAACTTTTTAATGCAAAATTTACGACCATTGCACCAAAAAGCCATGTGGTGTTACAACTTCCATATGCTATACAAGTAAAAAATGCTTTGTCAATTAATAAACATATTTATATAACTTGGAAAGCATCTAAAGAAAAGAAACACGCCAAATAATTAATATAATAAAACAAAACTTAATATTCTTGCATGCCATATCTTTCAAACCATATGCTAAATCAATTTCCCTCTTCGTAATATTGGTATCTTGATCAAGATGAGCAGGATTTTAACCAATGTATACACCCCTTCCCATGATAACCTTTCATTACATTGTCTATATCTTTCAACACATACCTTCATTCAATTAAGATTGTTTGCAATGTATAAATGTAGTGCATCCCACTCTTAACCAAATGTATGAAAAAATAATAATTTACCAATAATTAGCTACCATGGTAAAATGTACGATATACACAAAAGGTATGATATAACAATAATAAGTATGATATACACAAAAACCAAAAGTCAGATGTAGTATAAATCTCCACCATCTAATTACCTTTCACTTTAGTCATTCTACATTTCCCCAAAAGATGCTCCCCTTGAATTTTCTTGATGAATTTCACATCCCAAACACGATCCACTTGTATATTTGATCTTAATATAGGAATATATTGACAAATATACACCATGGATTTATATACCATATATCCCTCCACCATAGAACGCTCGTGATGTGCTCTTTTTCTAACCAAGTCATTCAATGTTTCCAAGTGCCTATCCACCATCCACATTGACCATGTGTGTACAGGTCCACACATTTTAATCTCATCAACTTGGTGTAAGAGGTAGTGTTCTTGTGCATTGAAAAATTCCATAGGTAGATGATTTTTCATTTCACACATTAACCTAGGAATTTCTGTCCTCCAATACTTTAGATATTCTTTATGGATTTCTTTTGATGACAACCATCTACAAATGATGCAAGAAAATCACATGTTTCAACAAAAACGTTATATACATTACAAGTATAACACATGTCATTCATTTAGACAACAAATTGAACAAATTGTTTGCATATAAATGCTACTTACCTCATGCATTTTTCAAGATCATATATAACTTGTTTGATGTTGTTGTCAAAGTTGTCTGGGAGAGATAGTGGTAGGACATACTGTAACCGTGAAAAGCAATCATTATTTGTTTCCAAAGTAGACCAAAAATACAAAATAATGTTACCAATATAGAAAAATATATACCCAAAATAGTTACCTTAATGAAGGTATATTACCAATCATGAGCTTTTACCCCACTAAATTCACCTTTATTTGTTAAGATATTATTTATGTTCGAAGAAAATCCTATGGGAAAATTAATTTTTTGAATGATCACTTTTACAACATTACTTTGTTGCGTTGTCAGTAAAAATGGAAGGGTATTTTAGTCTCCATCACTATTTAAATGAATCACGCTTTGCATTGCATGATTGACCTAAATGTCACTAAAAATTTTGGCAATATTTCTTTGTCACGCCTACAATCTAAGATTCGCCATAACATTTATGTTACATTCTTCCTAATATGCACTGTATCAAACAAATGAACTATTTGTAGGTCCTAATAGTGGGGAAACCTAATAAATTGTATGGGATAACGTTTTAATCCTCGTCGAATCCCCTTAATGCCTTGACGACCTCCATGAAGCATAAATGAAATTACAACCATATCTGTCAAATACAATAAACATAATGCAATAAAAATAAATATTTCAAACAATAATACATATACGATACATAGACCATTTGCATACCTTAACGATTTCTATTATATTCCACCTTCCATAGGTGTGGTTTCATTCTTCACGGTTTTAACCTAGTCTCTTCTTTCCCATTGAAAACATGTTTTTCAACGGTTCAATACCTATACTTCTTAGAGAGGAAGTGCCTATAATCATCAAACACTTCCTTTCCTAAACTTCTTTAACGATGAGATTTCATCTCAGGACCACAAACTAGACATGCAAATTTACCCTTTGTTTGAAGACCTACAAGAGATAGATTAATGTCAAAAACATGCATGATATCTTCATAAAATTATTTACTATTAAAGTGTAGTGGAACATCACATACCACAAAAATGTGTTATCCATGGGCCATCATTAATTGTCCATACAAGTATTCCATGGAATTGAAATTCCTTTTTCCCTATTGGACTAAAGACGTCATACATAGTGATGCTAGCCCATAATTCAACTAGCTCATTAATAAGAGGCTCGATATATATATTTGTTTCTTTAATTTGGTACTTACCTAATTTTTTGAGAATATACATAATTATTACCATATGTATATATAAGAAAATAAATAAGTATAATATGTTATGCAACAAACAAGATAAATGAAATGCTACGTTCAAAAATCATTGTAAACAAATACCTGGAACAATCATTTCCAACATTACATGCTCCTTCTTTATTGACATCCAAGGAGGAATTTTATTGTTGATAACAACAATTGGCCACACAAAGTAAATTTTGCTCACCAAATGGATTGACACCGTTAGCTGCCAATGAAATCCTAACATAATGAGGTTCTTATTTGAAAACTAGTCATTTTTCCTCGATGTTTCTAAATGCATAACCATTTGCAGGTATTCAAAGAACACAATATCTATTTCTATTTCATGCACGATAATCCATAAACTCTGTTCTAGTTTTTCACTTGAACCATTGTTCCAAACGTGGAATTATGGGAAAGTGACGAGAACCTTGCAATACACCCTTTTTGTTAGTTGATCGGTTCGATATCTATAGATATGAAATTGTGGGAATTATGTTTCTAATGCATAGTTTCCATAATATATAATATGATAATTAAGACGTGCATCAATATCTTGATACTATGTTCCAATATCTTTCATAATGGCAGATAAATATTTGTATGTGAGAGGCAATATATTTAACATGGTAATAGAAATTCACCTAACAATCTACAACATAAAAAGAATAACTAGTTAATGTAAAGAACATTAATTGTACTAAATATTTCATTCTTATTTTACATGACATTAATTAACACAATATAGAGGAAAAAGTATAACTTTATCAGAAGTGATAAAAAAACCTTAAGATCTTTGTCATACAATTGTTTGACAAGCCATTTAAAACCTTTAAGTTCACCAACAATAATGTAGCGGAGAAATGATTTTCTCTTGAGCCTTCATAAAGTGTTTTCCTTTCCTTGTCAAGTAGAGGTACATCATGAATATCATGAAAGTTGTCATGACCCATTCAAGCTAATGTGTATTGGATCAATCTATTTGTACCATCACCTTCAACTATGTTATTATTACCATCTTCAACTATGTTATTATTATCATCTTCTTCCTTAGGACCATTAACTTGATTTTCAATATTCACTCCATGTTCAGCTTGTACAACATTATATCTACTAATACTTCGAACATTCTCTAACGTCGGACACCTACGGGAACTTGTATATATATAATACAAGTGATTTTATATATATTGCAAGTGACTTGTATATATACGTTGGACATATAATGAATATATATAGCTTACCAAGTGATGGTATTTATTCTACCTTTCTACCTATCCGTATTTCCTACAATATTTTTCAGCTATTTTTATCGAAATTCTTCTGAGAACAAAGCCCCTGCATTGAGCGCAAGGGCAATAACATTTGTTATCACCCCTTTCCCTGAAATCCGCCCACATCCTATCAATAATCCTTTGTTTTTTTATGATGGACTAATGTTATTCGACTTTCTTCCCTACCAAAATAGAGTGATGACTATCTTATTAAATGAAGTGGTCATGTAGATATATTATTAATTTCTAATCTAATTGAAAGATAAAATAAATATGTTCTATGTTTGAAGAAAATAACTCGTAACCTTTCTAAACTATCACAATTATATCAAAACTATCAAAACATCTATTAATTATAACCTATTTATAAATCCTGTATCCATTGGACTTATGACGATTGTTGACATAGTCAACGTTGACTTTTTCAACATTTACCGATCCAGAGTGATAGTTGCAAGGGTTGAATGGTCATCCCTCTACTGTCGGTGTTCTAACGGTTTTTCATCGGACTACCAATGCTTATGCCTAAGACGTTGGAAATTTGACGATTAGGGACAAATGTCAAAATACCATCGATAAACCATTGGAACACTGACAGTCGAGGTATAATCATCTGTTTGTTAACGAATGTGGGATGATTTCAACAAAAACGTATTTTTAACTTGTAGTTTTCAACAGTTTATTTGTGTCGTCGGATAATTTCACCAAATTTTAAGCCAAAATGTTGTAGTGGCACATGTAATTTGGTGAACCCTCCATTTGGAACCAAACCAATCGGCTACAAGTGGGTCTACAAGAACAAGTACAAATCAGATGACTCACTTGACAAGCATAAGGCAAGGTTTGCAGTGAAAGGATATGTGCAAAAACAAGTCATTGATTATGATGAGACTTTTGCCCCTACAACAAAATGGGATACCATTTGTATTATGTTGGCCTTGGAAACACAAAACAGATAGAAAGTTCATCAAATGGATGTGAAGATTGCTTTCATTAATGAATATTTTCATGTCTCAACCAAAAGGTTTTGTTGTGAAGGGACAAGAACAGAAGGTGTGCAAACTCACTAAATCTTTATATGGCCTTAAACAAGCACCGTGACCCTCGTCTGAAAAGATAACTGAGCATCTTTTGAAATTAAATTTTAGGCACTTTAATCTTGTTGATGCAACTCATTTTGTCAAGAAAGTTGGAAAACTATTGCATATCTTATGGTGTATGTAGATAATCTATTGAAGACAAGGAAAAATGAAGACTATATTGCATCCATAAAGAAAGGATTCGAGATGATAGATTTAGGGCATCTTCACTACTACTTGGGCATTGAAGTGAGTCAAGATTCAAACTACATAGTCAGCTCCCGAAAGAAGTACATAGGAGAATTGTTGAACAAAATCAATATGGTTTGATGTAACCCTTTGTATACTCCGATGGAACATAATTTTAAGCTCACATTGAAAAAAGGGAATGAATTTGAGGATGAAACCAAGTACAAACAACTCGCAGGAAGTCTTATCTACCTTACCACCACTGGACTAGATATTTCATTTGTTGTTGGGGTTCTTTCCAGGTTCATGCAAAATCCTTGTGAAGGACATTGATCTTCTGCAAAAAGAGTTCTAAAGTACTTGAAGGGAGCTGAAATTTATGGACTCAAATATTCTAAGGTGGGTGACTTTAATATGATTGGATATTTTGATTCAGACTTTGATGGGGATCAAGAAAGTAGAGTATCAACTTCAGGCTAGCTTATGAATCTTGGATCAACAACTATCTCCTAGAGATCACGCAAACAGTCAGTTCTAATAGATTCCACAACAAAGACTAAATATGTGGAAACTATAGAAGCAATAAAGAAAATTGTGTGGCTCAGGAAAATACTTGAAGATTTACAAGAGAAACAAGTGAATTATACTATTATTCTGGTCGACAATACTTCTACAATCAAGTTGGCCAAGAAGCCTAAATTCCATGATCAAACTAAGCACATAAACACAAAGTACCATATGATTCGACATCATCTAGAGGCCAAGACTATTCATTTGAGACATTGTTCCACAAGTGAGAAAATTGCAAACATCTTGACCAAAGCGCTTGGAAGATAAAATTTTGAAAATTTCTTAATGACACTTGGACTCACAAACAACCCTTCAGCTTAAGGGGGGGAATGTTGGTCATATAATACTTTGGGATTATTATCATATTATGTAATGTAGGCTAATAAATTATTGACAGTTGTCCGACAGTTTAACTGTCCAAACAATTTCCTCATTTGTATTCATATGCATGACCTCTCTCAATAAAAATCAGATTTTCATTGTTGAGTTGGTCAACAGTTTAACTGTCAAAACAATTTCCTCATTTGTATTCATATGCATGACCTCTCTTAATAAAAATCAAATTTTCATTATTGAGTTATTTGATATGGCCCTTCAAATTTTTAGGCATAAGATTTGTTGAAATAATAGTAATTAATTTGTTTTTCATTTCAAACATATGTTAAGTTTTTCAAAATAAGCATAAAATTACAATACTTGATATACACACAAAGGGAAAAGTGTATGTATGTCCTAGTTCTATCTGATCCTCTATATGCTTATGTATACCTACTGCTCAATTAACATACTGTAATTGAATAAAATATCCTTGTTTTTCAAATAGCCCAATGGTTGTGACCCTACTTAATCCTTTGGTTTCCCCTTTAATGCTTTCACCTACTACTTTGTAAGATACACAACGTAGACTATAAACATTTGAGTTTTGAGATTCTACGTTACTTGCAATGGTGGAATATACGAGCATAGATCCGAATCCTAGGCTCTATCAAGTGTCGAGAGGGATCAAATATTTGGAGGTGCAAACCTCTTCTTAAGTATTGCACTCAACCATCATCTTTGGTGTGATTTAGAGCAAAAGACACATCTTTTTATTTAAGGTCGACATATAATATTTTTATTATTAATATTTAATACTATTTATGGCCGACATAAAATATTTTATATTATTTTATATTTTGTTAGGAAAGAACATTAGAACATCTCCCCCATACATGGTTTTAAAACCATGTAAAAGGCCATCCTAAAACCATGGGTTGTTTAGGAGGCCTTGCACATGGTCTTAAAACCATTTTCAATGACCTCCTAAACCTTGTACAATAAAACCATGGGTTGTTTAGGAGGCCTTGCACATGGTTTTAAAACCATTTTCAAGGCCCTCCTAAACCATGTACAATAAAACCATGGGTTGTTTAAGAGGCATTGCACATGGTTTTAAAACCATGTGCACTACCAACATTTCTTTTGCGGATAATTCAAATTTTTATTTTTATTTTGTTACTTAATAGGAGCATTACAACATCTCCCCCATATTGTGTTGTTTTTATGACCGACATTTTTTTAGCCCATAATTTTTTTTTTTTTTTATTGTTTTGTTAGGTAGGAACATTACAACATCTACCCCATATTAGGTTGTTTTTGTGGCCGACATTTATTTTGGATGATAATTAAAATTTGTTATTTTTTGTGCATTTACATGAGTAACATTACATAACGTTATAAGATCTCCCCATCTCAACACAATAATCTATCTTTTATTTATATAGACATTTTTCATTTAAAACTCTAAAATATCTTAGTTTAATAGACTCAATTACAAAGTAAAATTATAAAATATATATATATTTTTTAATATAATAAATTTATATAAAATCACATAAAATTTATCAAATCAAAAATATTAACCATTTATAAAATAAATACAGAATTATATTTAAATAATTTTTGGAATATTATTTAAAACATGTTTAAAAAAAATACCTATCGTGTAATATAGCTACTTAGCAAGTATCCTATAATATAATGACTTAATAAGTATAATAAATTGTTAGACATGCTTAATAAGTTTTAATATCATTATCATTTTCTAGCCTACGTAAGTACATTAAAGATCCAATATATATGAAAACAGATAATCAATAGGCCAGAAACATAATTATTTATGAATTTTATAAATATATCATATATCATTCATTTCTCAAATAATTGATTTTATCATTAGATATTATTGATTTTTTTAACTTACCACTTAGATTTGATTTATAATTATTAAATCTCATATAAACTCTAGCACTTCATTGCTCGAATATAGTCCAACTAATTTATAGATAAGATATCGTCCAAGTAACGTGAATGAATTTGAGTATTATGTGGTCCATAAAGTGCAATTAATGAAAATAAAATAAAATACCATCTAAGTATTATGTGGTCCATAAAGGGCAATTAATGAAAATAAAATAAAATACTCCGAGGAATGAATGTTGCATCAACTTGTCACCGAAGCTTTAAAACTATGAAGCAGATCGCACTTTATATTGTAAATTATTTCATTTCTAAGCCATTGGAAGTCCATTTGAGGATAATTTTCACATCGAAAGGGTACATAGACGGTTATTGAGTATTTTCCTAGGTGTATTGAATTCAACTTTAACGCCATACCAAATCAAAGACAACGTCTTCGATAAAGGGACAAATAATTTATGATGGCCACATCCCTTTAATATGAGCATTATCTAACACAACTTATTTTCTGGAAGAAAATGTTGTATTCAATAGAATTTTGATCAAAATCAAAAGTAACTTTTTACATCATCAAGCTAGGCTTTCACAAATAAACCTTCTGCATCAGAATTATCAATCATAGATCCAGCCACTTACAGCAAGCAATAAAAAAACAGCAGCTCCACTAAGGGGAGGTAAAAAACAAAGCTATCATCCACTAACTCCATCAGAGCTCCTAGTTAACGAAAAACACTACATCACTGACTAGTGGCTAATCCAAAGAAGCACCTCTGGGGTCAGCTAAACAGAGGGAAGAGTTCACCTCTAACATCCAAAGGATGTACTCATACACACAGCCATCAAATATGAGAAGAATCTGTTGGAATATAATCCGTCAGGATTATACGTTATTGTAAATATTAGGAATATGAAGAGACTCTCGGATGTGTGATCCCAAGAGTCACTGTAAATGTATAAATAAAGGCATTCTGTGGAGAAATAATGAATTCGGGAGTTATTTCACCTGACAGTGGTATCAGAGCGATTCATAACTGCTGCATTCTGCTGCTATCTGCACCCTGGGCTTTCCTCAGTCTGCAGATTGCATGCATTGGTGCATGCGCTGGCTGCTCTAACGTTCATGAGTGATGTGATAATCCCTGTGATAGTCCCGTTCTCTGCCTTGATCCCATTCCGTACACACCATTGCGATCTTCAGTTTCTAGTATTCTGATCGTTACTATAACACTCAATGGTTGTGACTGCATAAGTTCTGTGGGAAAGCTGAAAGGAGTATATACATGAGTGAAGCTATTTTTGGTAGCCATAATATTGTATGAGAGAAGCGACTTCTTTGTTTGAATAATCTCTTGTATTGAGAACTCGTAGTGCTGTATTTTGAGAATTGAAGACTGTTGTGAAGTATTCCTTGAGAGCTGCAACTTGCGGCTGCAAATTTTGGAGAAAATGCGACCTCTTTGATAAAATTGAAGTATTGTTGAGAAGACTACTATACCTAACCCTATTTCGTAACTACGCTCTCTCTTCTTACCATTCCATGTTTACCCATCGTGTCTCCACTCAATCGTTGTATTTATAGACCGTTGTATTTATAGAGACTTCATATACCTGTGATCCATGGTTTGTTTTTGTGGTTGCATTCTATCATGTGTTGAGTGAAAAAGTCGTGAGTATGTGCATTTCACAATAGTGAATATTTGAAGCCGTAATTATATTGTGAGCTATGAATTCCGAGTGCAAGATGCCTTCCATGGGTAAACTGTGACCTCAATGAGAGGGACACATGGTGAGAGCTGAGACATCGATCTCATTGTTGATAGCTGCAAAATTGTGATATGATCAAGAGCCAACCTACAGGAGAATGTATAACTTTGGAGATTCACGTCATCATACATCTGCGTGAAGTGTGACTGTGTTGATTGAAGTTGTGATATGTTGATGTAATTCCTTTGAATACCAGTGACTGAATACTGATGGTGAATATTCACATAGTTTCTAAAGTGTATGGAGGTAAAATCTTGGTGTTGTATTTACTTGTGACCGTTGGAAGTGCATAAAACCTAATTTATGCCCTAATTCCTGTGCGTGGAGTTTTCTGGGAAAGTCTACAAATATTTTCATATGTAGGATATGGGTGCTACGTATTGAAGAGGCCCGTGACTTTTGTATTGAAGCTTTGATTTTGAATGTATGTTTATGGGACTGTTGAGTTTTCTCCTTTCGATTTGAGGTCGTGATTTGAGCTTGAAACTTTGACCAGTACATGAGAAGATTGTTGGTGTACGTCTGTATTTTGAAGAGTGTTGCAGCGTTGACAAGAAGGCTGCGTTCTAATCTCTTGAAGAAAACCTGCTTTTCTTTGACCTGCGACCTGCTCCTTTGCGTTGGTGAGAGATTGTTTTCTTAGTAGTTTGAAATCCATTGAAAGCATATTTAAAGTTGGTAATGTAGGCTTGAGAGCATTAAGTTTGTATTTCAAAGTTTGACAATAGCAGAGACATTGACATTGTTGTAAAGCTTGAGGAAGGTGGCAGAGACTTAGACCTGCACCTTTACTCTTTCTTCTTTTTCTCCTATTATTTTAGTTGCAAGATTCAATCACAGAAGATGCAATCTATAGCATCTGTAGTTGGTGCCACTCTCACTGGCAAAGACACTTATTCTGGAGAATCACTTTGCTTTTCTCAAAAAGCAAAGAACCACACCAAAGACCAATCCAATGATCATCCCAAAGGAGAAAGCAGCAAGAGAGGCAGAGGAAGAAGAAACTTCAGAGGTAGAGGAGGCAGAAACAACTCCAGCAAAAGATCAGATTTGAAGTGCAAGCATTATGGAAAGATTGGACACACAGCAGATCAGTGTCGGGCTTCGTGGGACTCCATCAAAGACAGACATAACCAGAAGAAAGATGACAATAAGCCTACCAAGATGCTAGTAAATCTTCAGATTCTGCTCATTGTATTGTTGCACATTGTAATCTTGGTATTAATGAAATGACTTCACTTTTATCTTACACAGATTGTTGGCTACTTGATACTGGTGCAACATCACACATGACTTTTAGAAAAGATTGTTTTGAAGT